>JAULKK010288209.1:0-13617 GCA_032355705.1 Rubia peregrina
AATCCCAATATCCAATGGCATAAAATGAAGTTAAAACATATGAGAAGTTCAATCACATACTTCACTTCATACCAATACAGGTAGTGAAAATTTGAGGGAATGTTCAAATATAAATATTTGTTAAAACATCGGCGAGAAATTCAATATTCATGAATTCATATAGGCACAGATATATACGCTGGTGCCATCTTGAAGAAAAGTGATTTCTAAAGTGTAAGTAAATAAAAGAAACTAGTCCACATGTTAAACAACTTGAAGTTTATCCTATTAACTATATTCTCCAATAATTGAATATGCATTGAAAAATGATCAGAAATCCCAGAGATTTAAATAACACATTTAGTCACTGGATATTGGTCCACCTATCATTTAACAAATGATCTGTCTAGCTTTATATTGATTCTATCTTCTCCTATTTTTCTGTAAGTCCAGGTAAAATGTGGTCCATAAGTTCTCATTTGAACCAGATCTAACCCCTTAATCATATCCTTCATGTCCTCTAGATCAGGAATAATAATATCACCACCACCCAGTTTATCACCAAAATCCAAAATAGCATTAAAATCACCCACAATAAGCCAAGGCAAATTTTGACAGTTAATCCCCTTTATAGACTGCCAAAGTGATACTCTATTTTTTCTCCAGATTACACCCATAAACTATAGTAATAAAGCTGTGAAAATCTCTACCTTTAGCTTTAACCTCCAAATGTAATAAATGTTCTTCCATCTTCAGCAAATTAACCTCATAGCTATTTTCATCCTAACAATACCAAATTCTACTCTTACCACTAATATTAGTATGCGAAAATCTAGTGTGGGCGCTTACACGTTACTATGTGTTTGTCATGGGTTTATTCTTCTTCTTCGATTCTAATATAGTGCAAGCTGTCCATGTGATAATCGGGAGGAAACAGAAGATTAACCCGCAGTAAAGGAGCTGTAATTCCCCAAGCGACAGAGTATGTTAGTCAAAGAAAATCTACTCAGTTGGAAGCTAACGAGGAAATGATTTAAGTGTTGGTGGAAAGCAAAGCGGTGGAAGGAGATCGAAATATGTTGGAAAGTATGTAAATTGTGGGATTGGATGGGGTGGTTGTGTGCACTCCAGAATCGGCAGAGGTGAATACCCAGCTATCAGAGAGTGAAAGTTAGAAGATTTAAATGCTCAGAAAAAGCTGGTGTGAAGAGAATAGGTGGAGAAAGAAAATGGTGTTGAATCAAGTAAGTCTTGGAATAAGCTTTTTAAACCTGATGAATTACAATATATCCCTTCTTTGGTAGTAGATAGTGTTGAAATGAGGGTTATGGATGTTGAACTTGTAAATGAGAATTTGAATTTTGGGGGTAATGTAGTAGTTTGCATAATCATGGGTAGTAAACCTCCATTTAAAGTGATTAGTAGATTTATCAGAAGAGTTTGGTGCTCACTGGGGGTTAAGAAGGTTTGGACTGTGGAACCTGGTGTGTTTATGGTTAAAATGGAATCAAATGAATCAGTGGAGAAAATACTTGGTTGTGGTTATGAATAATAAACCTATTATGAGCCAGATGTAGATTTTCATGAAAAATTTAAGGTCACTGTTTGGGTTTAATTACCAAGATTGCCTGTGAAGCACTGGAGTCCGAAGATGTTGAGTAGATTGGTAAGCCCTTTGGGGAAACCATTGAAGATGGATAGGGTTACCGGTGAAATTGATAGGCTTGGTTTTGCTAGAATACATGGGGAAATAGAAATCAAAGATGCAATTCCTACTAAGATTCCATATGTGAATGAAAAGAACGTTGTGTGTCATCAGATTGTAGAATTAATGAAAACCAGTTATTGTGAGAAATGTGATATGTATGGTCATTTGAAAACTTACTATAAAGAAGGATGAAATGCAGAAAATTGTTAGGTTGAGATATCTGATGTGATAAAAGGAGACTTCAGTAAAGGAGTAGAAATGGGAATTTGATAAGAGTCCAGTAGGCTTCAGTGGAGCAAGAGTTATAAAGAATCGGAGAGCTGAAATTGAGGAGAAACAGTGGAAAAGAAGCAAGTAGCTCAGGAACTTCTGAGAATCTTTAGGAAAATACTGGAATGAAGGAAGGCAAGATGTATTTTCATGGAAAACTGAGTCTAGAATGTGTTATTGGGGATAATAATTATAGATTGCTGTCCAAACTTCCACAAGATGCTGAAACATGATATGCTTTTCTGGAATGTGAGAGGTCTAAATTGAGAGTTAAAACAAAAAAGAATAAGGGAGTTTTGTTGGAGATTTAACATTGGTCTTGTGGGGTTTTTAGAAAAAAAAATTGAAATGGAGAAAAAAGTTCTAGAAAATTTGAGAATGGGTATGAGAGTTATCACTAATGAATTTTATAGGCTATATCACAGAGTGTGTGACAAACTCAATATTTAGTTTATCTATAAATGACAGATACTCAGCTGAAATTAAAAGAAATAAAAGGGTGAAGCAGGGACCCCTTATCCCCTCTTCTATTTGTGCTAACCATGGAATGCTTATCCAGGATGATTAATCTTTTTTTCAGGAAGAACCTTATTGGCTTTCAACAAAGATGCAGGAAGATTATATACATAGTTTTTTGTTTGCTGATGACTTTCTGGTTTTCTGTAAAGTTGATAAGAAATATGTTGATGGGGTGTTGTCATGTTTGATTAGTTTCAGAGAAGTCTTTGGAACTCCAATAAATCAAAGGTTTTCTTTAGCCTGATGGATTCTACTGAGCAGCTATTACTGATAGGGAAAAATTAAATTCCTTTAGGTGAATTTCCAGTGAAGTACTTGGGGATACCTTTGAATCCAAACAGATAGAGGGCCAATACAAGCCAAATGCTGGCGGATAAAATCTCTAGCAGAATTAAAAGCTGGATTACAAGGAATATCTCACATGCATGTAAGATTCAACTCATTAATGGGATATTATTTTGCATTGCTGAATATTGGTTTAATTCTTTTCAAATACTTGAGAGTGTGCATCAGGAAATTGTGAAACCTTGTAGAAATTTTCTTTGAGGCATGTACAGGGTACTAGGAAGTTTGTACCAGTGGCTTGGGAAGCTTATGCACCTCTAAAAAAAATGGAGGTATGGGCATTAGAGACCCTCAGTTATGGAATATTTCTTGCATGAGCAGAAATATTTGGGATATTTGCAGTAAAAAAGATTCACTCTGGGCAAGATGGATTAATAGGTATTAGATGAAGGGTTCAGACTTAATGCATCATCAGGTGCCTGCCAGATCAAGTTGGAGTTGGAAAAATCTAAATAGAATGAAATTAAAATTTCATTGCTGGAGGGATTCAAGGGGTAACTTTATATGCTCCAAGGCTTATGATGTTCTGAAAGGAGAAAGCAGGAAATTCAAAATAGGAGGATTGATATGGAGTGGTTCAATCCAACCTAAGGTGTTCTTTTTCATGTGGATGTTACCGTGGAAGAAACTTGCTACTATAGATAGGCTGGTGGCAATGAGAATTCATATTCAGGCTTTTAATTGTTGTCTATGTGATAGTCAGTATGAATCAATTGATCATCTTTTCTTCAGTTGCAAGTATAGTGTTGACTTAGGTTCTGAATTGAGACTGAAGAATATTGCTGATTTGAGAGGACTCAAAAGATTGTTATGGCATTTCAGATGCAGGAAAGATAGATGAAAACTGATGTTTTATTTTCTGTTTGGTATAATGCTTGGCTTGAAAGGAATCGAAGGATATTCCAGGGGAAGAAGCTACAAGTTTTGCAGTTGGTACAACTAATTAAGAGTGGTTGCTGGTTGGAGAAATGACTGAAGAGGATGGATTTAAGGTTTCGGTAGAACTTATGTACTGACCATGCTGTTTGTTTGATTCGTTCCGTGGGAATGAGGAGTAAATATGGTTAGCTGGTGTTTTCAATTGCAGATTATATTCAGGGATGTGGATGCCTTACTACAGAAATGATTAATATAGGGGTGCAGGAGACAAGAGTGCGAACATTGACGCACGCCCGTTAATACAAAAGAACCGTAAAGCATATCCCTTGGCCAAAAAGTGTTAATGCCAAGGGACCAAAATACTAACCCCTTCGTGGAGACAGGTGTACTTCTAAAGCTAGATGACCATTAGAAAAAACTCACTAGACCACCCTGAAAATGCAATATAGGTACTACCTCTTACATACAAGGCCTTCAATGCTTGGAGACTCGGCATCCAAGGCAGAAAGAGTGGTATTTCTGGGCTATAACCAACCAGTGAGTGAATTGTTCCTTCGCTAACTGAGGTTTATTACCCTTAGCCTTCGGCCCGGGAGAGTGGCTATGTCCGTCATTAACCAAGCATCAATGCTCAGCCTTCAATCACGTAACCAAGGGATGGCCTGCGGACTTCAACCTAAACCAACCAGTGTGAACCGGTCATTTGAAACCGCTTGTAGACTCCAGCTCCTCACCACCAAATTTCGATTCGATCTTTATGTGAAATGAAATAGTCAACAACTTCTACCATGTACACCCCTAAGAAAGTAGATAGCCTTATGCCATTTAACACTTTATAGTGTCCACAGGTAAATCGTGCAAACGTCAAATCCAGCTTGTCATGAATAATTAGATGTGACTTTTACTAACCTAATCATCCATGACCTAAAAATATAGCCATGCAACACAATATTAACGAGTTGCATACCCACCCTCAATGGCCATATGTGCACCATTTCCCCAAATAAAATTAATGCCAGTCCTCAGGAAAATAAAGTGCGTCCATCCAAAATTCATTGGGACATGTAAAATTTAATATGTCTAATTTCTGCCAAACCAGCCCAAGAAAAGGGCCTAAATAAATCTAATTCGGCCCAATGGAAAATTCCAAGAAAATTCCTCAGCCTGCTCAGTACACGACTTTAAAATGACTCCTATCATCCCAAGATAAAATATCCCAGACCTGGTTATAGTCTCGCGGATCACCCTAATGTTGATCGGGCTAAAATACATGCGATTCAGCCACATGAAGAAGCTTTCCAGCCCAGCTTTCTTGAACCAATTAATTTCCCAAATTAATCCTAATTCAGCCCAATGAATCAGCCCATAAGCAATAAATCAGTCCAAATGGAAGAGAAAATCCCATTTTTTTAAAAATGCGGTTCAGCCCTCATAGAACCAGGTTATAATTAAAACCCGCATTGCATCCAGTCTTAGCCAAAAAATTAAATAAGCCCACTTTTTTAATCAGCCCAAGGTAGATATTCCCATATTTTGGTCATAAAACGCAAGTCAACCCGTAAGCAAACTGGGTTATAGGAAGACCCGCATTAATTTTAAATTTCAGCCCAAGAATTCAGCCCAACTTTAAACCGTAGGTTTTCCCAGGCCCAAACGCAAGTTCGTGGGTCGATGATGTATTTTCTAGCTTTAAATCAGGTTTTCTTTCAGTTTTTTCTGGGTAAAAAAGAGGCCAGCAATTTTCGACCGAAAATTGGGCACATAATCGGTTTTGGTTCCCAATAAAATCTGTTCACCATGGCCTACAGAGCCAGAGTTGAAGCTCGCCAGGATCTGCACACATGGAGATCCTGCTCTAAAAATCCACCATGAACACCGATTTAAACCCTTAATCCTACCGTCTCCTATTGGATCATCTCTGGCACATCATCGACAAAAGCACTTCTCGTGTTTGATGCAAAACCCAACTGAGAGACCAGTGAAAATATGATTAGAAAAAAAGAACACAACCATAATTTGTTCCGGATTAAATCATTCTCCATTGCAAATGAAGTCAAAGCTCGCCGGAAGTTGCATTCTACAACGAATTGCTCAAAATTCCTGTCAAGAACATCGGCTAGATCCATAATTCTTCATCATATTCATAAGTCTTATAATAAATCTAGCACAAAAATCAATTGCAATTATGAAAGTAAATCCATTTCCGTAATCAGAATTTGTTCCAAACAAAAGCCCTATTCGCCGGAAGGTACGACGAACCTACCCAAAAATCCCATCTTGAACACCAATTACGGATAGATTTTGCAATTGTAAATCAAAATAATTTCACCCCGATTCACTATATCCACCAGAAAATCCAAAATTTCAACTTAACCATATTAATCAAAATTACCATTTTTGTTTTTAATTACCACCAAAAAACCATTCAAATTTTTGATTATTTCTATGCTGTTCATCAAATCAACCTTGGCACAACCCTCAGCACACGAAAGAACCCAAAAAGTCCCAGCTTTCTAATCGAAACAACACATAATTATTGATTTTTTTGGAAATCCATGGTAGAAAGTCAAAACAACATATATAGAAAGATCCATCGTAGAAATCATAAAGTTTATCCCTTTTCAGAAAATTAGAAATTCAAGAAACTTACATCAATCACCAACTTCAAATTCCGTTAGCATCCATGTTGCAAGTACCATCCTACGGGGAGATTCACCGTATCTAAATCCAAGATTGAAAAAATATATCTTCAACCATACATCGAAAGATGCTCGAAGAGGAAAATGCATAGGTCGTAGGAGAAAAAGTCAAATTTGCAAAGAGAATTGCTAGAAATTTTCCCCTAGAGAGGCTGCGCTTCTTTCTCTGAAAGTTTTTTTAATGTGATTTCCCGCCCAGAAGAAACTGATTTCAGCCCAGGCTAAAAAACACAGGCACCGGTTATCCTATTTACGGCATCGGTATATTATACCGATGCTAAAGAATTAGAAATTTTTTAGACCATACCTCTCTGTCCAAAATTTTGAGAAAAGAAATGATTTAAAGCAACCATGCGCAACTGCTTTGCTTATTTTAGGCACCAGTATTTACAAAATAGCATCGATTTAGATACCGATTCTTCATACCTAGAAAAATTTATATCCAATTCCTTTGTGGACATGGAATTTTTTTTTAAAAAATCCATTTTAAGCATCCTTATGCAGTTGCTTTTAGTTAAATAAGGCACTGGTATTTTGTTATACTGCAGCGGTAATGTACCGGTGCTCCATACTTAGAGTATTTATGGGCCCTCTAGAACATGGTAGAAACAACATAGGCACCGGTATGTCACATTTCATACCGGTGTTGGTTCGACTGATATAAAAAGCGGCTGATCATCTTTCTCAACATAACGGTCTGGGTTCCTAGCGATTTTCCTCCTTTAATCCGATCTTTACCCAAGTTCTCCACCACCATCAGTCCTCATTCACTCTCCATTACTCTAGTCTCTCAATTCCACCATATAAAACTAACCAAAACACGCATATGTTTGTATCTCAGAACCCTTCATCTCGGAAGTGGTCATACTATTCCTCCAAACGGTTATAAATTTACATTCTTCAAAGGTACTTTATACATTTTAAGTTTTTTGGTTGTACAAACATTTTTTACTTCCTTTGGATTCCATGAGAAAGGTATGAAATTATCGATGTTCGATGAAATGTCTCAATGAACCTTATATGATGTTTAATTGTTTAGGGTTGTACCCATTACAAATACTGTGGCCAACATGTTATTTGAGATGTATGAGACGTAGTTTATTTTGTGATATGTAGTGTTTATTCAAAATGTTTCATATTTTGTGATGTACCTCACCCGTCATTGATTCAATGGTTTCATTGTCGTTGTCATCGGTTCGAACATTTTTGTGGTGGTGTACAACTTGCACTTTTTTGTTTGGTTTGATGGTCATTAAAGTTGTATGAATTACGTTATGGTTCTTCACTTTGATATGAGTTTATCATGGATTTTCTAGATAATCATTATAATCGTTTTTGTATTACTATTTATTTATATTTGTATTAATATTTAAATTCCTCCTAAATAAAAAAATGGATGGGAAAAGGAAAAGGGATGACCCTCCACCCAAAAAACCAAGGGTGGAAGACTAAGAAGTTAGCCCTCAATCGGAACATGATAAAGAACCACCGGTGATACCTCTCAAAATTCAATTTGAGAAAGAGTCAGATGGTGCAGCACATGCCCCTGCTAAAGAGGGTGGGGAAATGGAGTTTGAGGGCGATGGCAAGGGTAACAAACATCATGATCCATGGAATGATGACCTTACAAAGACAGGTGGCTGTCAGGGAAAAAATTTGAGATTTCCACCTAGTGTAGGGAACAAGAAATGGCTACGAGCTAGCCTATCATGTTAGTCATGAAAAAGGATCCTATCTCAGTTCTGTTCGAGTGCATTGATGGTGAGATGGTTCGTGTTAAACATTGGAGCGCTTGGACCGCTTAGTGCAACTACACATTTCAGAGATGAATTAGATTTGGTACATGGGCATACTGGTCGAACGTTCCATTAGATGTGAAGGAGTAGGCATGGAGAGACATAAAGGTAAAATACTATATTGAAATGCTTAGATTTGAAATTCATAATCGTTGCCATTGACCTTTATATTATGTAAAAACCCCTCGCAGGAAAGTTTCAAGTTTGAAACTAAATTGACTGAAGAACAGCGGAGGAAGCTTAAAAAGGATGTGGTAAGCCAGCCTGCCGATGCACATTGTAATTGGAAATTGAAAGTGGCAAACAAGTCCATACATTTCATGCCAAGCGGGAAAATTCCAAAGTACAAACCATGGGAAAAGTATAGGTAGATATATGAGAATGAATGGAAACTGTTTGAGGAAAACAGAAAAACATCAGAGTTCATGGTAAGTATAATTATTAAAACAAATCTTAAATATTATTTGAATATTTATCAACTGTTTCATTGTGATAATAACTTATTATACATTTTTTTGGTTTCAGAAAAAAAATGAGGTCAAGCACCCAATCAAAGGAAAATAAGTACACCCACCACACCAAACCAAGGGGGCAACAAGGCTATAAAGGAAAGTTTATTAAGCAGCTAAAAGAGAAGGAGTGAAAGAAGCTTTGGGATCAGGGCTTCACTGAAAAAGAGATTGAGCAGGATATCAGTTCCTAGAATTTCAAGCCAGACTAATCGCTGGTATACCTTGAGTCAAATAGGAAAAAAGATAGTGATTACCACACCCCGGAAGTCAAATCCATTGCAGAGGAAATTGTAAGTATTCAATTCATATTAATATGTATGTCTATCCAAACATATTTTCATTACTAACCTAATAATATGCACCGGAGTTGAGGATGAATGAGGGAAAAGAAAAGGGAACCCTAGAGTTGGGCCTGGGTGAGGACATTCTGATTAGAGCCACGGGGAAGAAGGGTCACCCTGATCGCTGTAGAGGTACCTAGACTCGACTGTCAGCAGTTGTTGCTATCTCATGTATAACTAGAGGCGCGTGTGGCAGTAGCTCCTTGTCCCAAAATAAGGAGGCCAACCCCCCCACTTATCAGCCAGCGATGAAGGCAATGGTCGCTTACCTTAACCAGTTGGTTAAGGGAATGGCTACATCAGGTTGATTAAATATCCCAGAAGGCCTGGAGGACCCGAAGAGTTTCATTGAGAAGGCCTTGGTTGGTGCATCCACGGGTCTTAGAGCCTCAGGAAGAAATACCAGCGACGGAGAAGAAGATGAGAATTATATGCATTTCAATTACTAAATTTATATGTTTACTTTTCTTTTTCGTTTATTCTAACTAAATAATTTCTTTGTGCAACAAGATGGTGAGTTTTCCACCTTGTTCTTCAAGATTCTGGAGAGAGAATGTAAGGGTAGCTAACGCGTGACTTTAGAAATCTAGACGTCCCGATAAGGCACAGGGTGCAGTAGCTCGAGTCCTTATGTACAAGCCAATCTACCATTCCAAGGCTGGATTGTCATCTGCCAACCACCATTTCAATGATATGGGAGTGGTTTTGAGGAGTATCGTAGGCTGACCTATATTTTTGGTCGGGAAGTGGAGATGATCCCCAGCCCGAGGACTTGGAAGGTGATGTGGTCCGGGACGATAAATTTTATTGATTTAATGTTAGTGGAGATGAGGTAATAAGTACACCTGATTACATTAAGTTAGTTCATTTTCTCACCAGGCATCAACTCCAAAATAATCCAGATCAAGCAGCTCTTAATGTTCATCGAAGTAAAATTTTCAGCATGAAAGACCACTGAAATAGGTACATCTCAAGACCATCCATCTTGTCCCATATTTAATTATTTTTTTCAGCCTTAAACTCGTTTGATTTATTAATTTCAGATTAACAACAAACGCCATTTCAAGACATATCCAAACATAGGGAATTAGACCAAGTACTGAAACGAGCTTGTGAAGAGCATGCAAGAGTCGAGAAAGGTTGTGTTGTTGTCATGATTCTGACCTTCAACTTTTTCCATAAAACATCAAAGTAGAATGCTCATCAATGAGATGGTGGAGTTCAAAAAAAAAACTTGGCAACTTCATAGCGATGGCCTGGCTACCGAACTCAAAGATAGATGTGTGGATGGGGCATGGTTAACCTTTTCACATAAACAATATTAATTTTTTTTCTTCTAAATTTGTTTAATAAATTAACAAATGTTATTCTTCAAGGCACCTCTGGGACAAATTCCTCAACACCAACAATGGCCGCATACAGTTTGTTCCGTGCAGCATGAGAAACTTGGTCCAGGAATTCAATTATGTAGAAGTTGATAGTCGTGTGAAAACCATTCTAGATACCATGCTTTTGACTGACACCAATATTTATGTGGTACCATACGTTAAAATTTGAGTGACACTAAAATGTTATCGATTTCGGCAAATTGTTCTCCAATTACAAAATCATTCATGTGCTACTTTTTTTAATGCAGCGATCATTGGTACCGAGTACTCACCATTCCTGGTACGGAGGAAGTTTTTACCCTTGACTCGATGACTGGAAGAATCAAACCCCACAACACCATTGAAAACCAAGTTATTTCCAGGTACTTCCATTCCTTCCATTGTACTTATTTTATTTTCTTTAAGTGTGAATTATGCAACCATTAAAAGTTTAACATTCCAAGGCTAGCATGATAATATCAAAGGGATAAAAGGAAGATAGAACCATCGCTGGATTACACCTGGAAAATCACAAATATTGGTATAAGTCATTCAATCCAAGAGTCTCATCATTCCGAACATTATTTAATACAATTACAACTATCTCATTTTTTTCATTGGCAGTACCGGTGTCAAATAAGTGGTTGGGAATGTGGGTACAACGTTCTCATGTTCATAGAAGAATTTGTGCTCAAGACTACCTCTAACGATATTCTAGAGGTCAGCCGACAAATTACGAATTAAAAATTTGTTCTTCATACCTAATATATAATTTCACCTAATTAATATTGGGGATGTTTTATACACAACAATAATTTCCCATGGGACAAGGAGCATACAATGACAATGAGATATCAGTTGTAGCTGACACATGGTGCCAGGATTGGGTGGACGTATATTTGAAAGAATGCAAGACTTCTATGGACCTCCTGGTGTAAAATGGAGGATAAAAAGTTGAATTATTTTAAATTTATTTGTATTTAAAATTTTCTAGTTCATGGATAATTTTTTTACACTTCTATAGTTTTTTCATTAATAATTTCTTATAGCTTAGAATTAATCTTGGTTCCATTATGACTATATTTGATTATGTGTAATTAGATTTAGAGTAATTAATGTATTATAATTTTCTTATCTGAAATTTCCCCGGGTTTCGATCCGGGATGGGGCTAGGAAAATATAAACAGAGCATTGCAAATCCAAAACAAAACCAGCAACTTTTTGTAAATTTAACAACTGTTGATAGAATAATGAGCACCGTTATGAATATTATACCGGTGCTAAGCACATACCGGTGCCGGAAAATTATTGTCCTTCTAAGTACGAGCACCGATAATTATTTTTAAACTGGTTCTCAAATTATAATAGCACATGCCATCATTTTTACATTCAGCACCAGCAACGCTCAGAATCAGTGCCGGTCATTATCAGCACCGGTATCATCACATGTTATTTAAGCAGCGGTAACAATCGACTGGTGCTGGTTATAGGGTACCATCATTGCTAAAGTATAATTTTCACTGGTAGTATTTTACCGGTGCCGCTGTATATGGATTTTAGCACCGATTTTGTATACTGGTGCCTTTGTAACTACGTTTCAGCACCTCATACTTAGGCATCGGTGATCCGGGGCCCCGATTAACCCGTGCCTCTGTACCAGATTACCAGTGCTTATGTAAGTTTACTACAGTAGTGCCATGAGATTTGTAATGTTTAAGTAATTCAATGAAATTATAATATGTGACATTAGATTGTAAATTTCTACTCCATAGTTTTGATTCAACTAATTTCACCCAAGATTTCTATCTTGAGACTAGTTGGTAAGTTCATCTTATTGGCTCTTTCTAGATTAGCATTGCAAAGCTCAAAGGCCTTGATCTCAATATTGGACAGAATGCTCAGTAAAGCTTGTCAGAAGATTCTAGACCTCACTAAGTTAACAAGTTTCTTGAGAAGCAAGGTTAGTTCCACAAATATATAGTAATCTGACTCCATGAATAATATGTATTCTTACCATATTAATCATATTCCATTGATAGCTTTGACCAGAATAAGCTTCAAATTTTAGTTATCAAGAAGGAACTCATTAAACTTCATCAATATCAGGTGGATTATTGGCAATAGAGAGCGGAATTAACTTGGGAATTTTTTTTGGTGATGCTAACTCCAAATTAAATTTTTCCACAAATGGGCATCCAAGAAGTTTCTGAGAAAGAACATTTTGGAGATTCAAGATGAGAATGGTCAATGGTTAATTTCTCCAAATCAAACTACTGTTAAGATGCTAAAGCACCTGAAACAGGCTTACACCATACAAGATTTATACTCAGAAATGCCTGATTAACAATGTTCAAGGGAGGAAATGTTGAGTTTTATTTAGGCCATAATCACTCTGAAGGATGCATTATTTCTACAAACACCTTTCTCGGAAGATGAACTCTAAAGGGCTATTAAAGGAATGAAAACTTAGTCTTCACCTGAGGCTGGTGGATTTCTTCCTGGTTTCTATCAGAAACACTGGAAAGAAATCAAAGGCCCTCTTCTTGCTTACATGTTGGATCTACAACAAGGTAGATTGATGAGAGCAGACTGGAACGTTACAACAATTATTTTCATTCTGAAAATAAAAAATCCTATCTTGGCTAAAGATTTTAGACCGATAAGTATCTTAAATGTCAAGTACAAGATATTTTCCAAGTTACTACAGAATAGACTCAAGAGAGTTATAGGGTCTCTAATTTCAGACAACTAAATGGTTTTGTTCCGGGCAGGCAAATAGGGGAAAACATTCTAATGACTCACGAGCTAGTAGACTTTATCAAGAAGAAGAAAGGAAAACAATCTTTTGATGTAGTAAAACTGGAGATAAATAAGGCACATGAACGTGCTTCATGGAATTTTCTCCTCGCAGTTTTACAGACCATGGGTTTTCCTCAAGACTAGATTCATATGATTCATCCGTGCATCTCAACAGTTTTCTACTCTGTCATCATTAATGGATTCCAGTCTGAAGTTTTTTTATATAATAAAAGGTTTGCGGCAAGGCTGCTCCTTATGCTCTTATCTTTTTATCATCTATCAACAAGCTCTCTCTTTGGTTCTAAATTTGGTCTCTCATATGGGTGGAAAACTTGGTTTTAAAATCTGTAAAACATGACCGATGATTTCCCATCTCATGTATGCTGATGATTGGATAATCTTT
>JAULKK010288218.1:0-13616 GCA_032355705.1 Rubia peregrina
AACCAGCTATGACCGGTTTGGGTATCATTCTGGAACATAAATGTAAATCCGGGTACCATAATGGCACATTTTTAAAACTTGGGTACCAAACTGTGAATTTCGATTAAAAGTGGGTACCATTTTGGACAATTGCTCGTTACATAAATATTGAAAACTGTTACCTAAATTTTAAAAAGTGTTACGTTAGATCTAATGTAATATTGTCTAAGATAATACTCGTAAAAGTGTTGAAATAGCTTCAATTTAGTATTATTAGCACCTAAATATTGTTTCCAAGTGTTGTGCTATGAATGATGGTGTTTAGGTATGTATGGAGACATCAAAGGTTGGAATTCGCTCAAGTCTATCTATTGCCGCAGCAAGATTTGTTCAGCAATAAATTTGGCCGATTGTCTCTATGTGCATGCATGGCGACGAAGGCCAACTTTAGCCAAACTTCAATAGATGTTTTAGAGGTTAGAATTTGTTTGAGATTTGTGGATAGATATGCCAAATTAATGTGTGAAGAAAATGCATTATAAATGTCACATTGAGTCATATCTAATCAATTAAACACTATTTGGTATCGATCACATTCACATATCACATATGTGTTTGAATGGACGATAATGAAACTGTGATTAAAAAATAAGCATTGTCACTTAACTAACTGATTAAAATAAGGGAACATGGGATATATTAATTTGGTGCCAATTAGCTAGGAACGCGTTTTAAGGTATGAAGCTGGAATGATAGGCACTAGAACAAAATATATTCTTAGCGTAAAATATATACACTAACAAGACTATATTCTCAAGTGTCGTAAAATATGTATATTCAAAGTGTCACCATATGCGTGTCACGAATCCAATTGTGACACGCATCTCTAATATATCGTTAAATTTCAATATAATTTGGGCTTCCATTTTAAAACCAATCGGCACTAAGTGGAGGTTACCCAATTTCTTATATGATAATCATTTAGTTCTTAAGAAACCAATGTGAGATATATATTTCAACATGCCCTCTCACGTGTCAATGTGGAAACACTCCACAAATCATATCGGGTCAAATGAAAGGGATCCACACATCGGTCCAATAATCCAATATGGGCCCTGATACCATGTAGAAAAGAATGTACCTGTCCAGATGTAGACGAGCGAGCTTTAAGTGAAAATTCTAAAGCATCAACATCAACAACAATAGTGTATAAAGGAGGTAAATGATATTTCACAATTTGAGTGGATGAAAACTGGGACAGTTTATCATTCAAGCAACGACAAAAAACTACTGCAATATCCCCCATCCTTATGAGGATGACCAAGAACACATAGTTCATCAAGAATGCCCTTAAAATGCGCATATTATTCTTGAACCGATTGATCATCTTCACGAGCTCCATATAAATGATCACAAAGATAAAGACAACGAGCACGAGAGTTATTCTAATATTCAGTGGTTAAAACATCTCATACATGAGCAACAGTGACCATACAGTTAATTGTTGACATTGCAGAAGGTGTCAGGGATGAAAAGAGTACCTTGGACTAGCTGATCTGTCTGAATCCAAGCATCATTAGCTTTAGTATTATTTAAAGTCTTGTCATCGGGTTGCTTGGGGGCCGAGCTTCCAGGTGCAGGTGGGCACTTAAACAAACCATCAACATAACCAATCAATTTGATAGTTGTTAAAATAGAGGTAACCTGAGTACGCCAGTGAGAGTAGTTGGAACATTCAAGTTTTATGGTGACGTAGTTGTTTAATGAAAGAAGAGTAATGGTCGTTCTCGGGAACATATCCAAGCACAATAGAGAAATAAAATCGCATCAAACACACAGCAAGTTTGTAAATGACAGTGGATGACTGATTTAACTGTTGTGAAAGGATGGAGCAGTAGGTGCGGCACAAGATCGCAGGGGGCGCGTGAAGGACACGATGGTGGTGTGTGCGATCAGGCGGAGAAATGCTTGGCGGCTCGTGCATCAATGAAGGAGCTTTTGATATGCGGAGTCTAACAAGCAGGGTTTACAGCGGTGGAGATCGGTGTTTGAAAGTGGGTGGGCACGGACGGAGATCGGAAAAAAATGCAGAGAAAAAGATGAAAAAGTTTTGGGAAAACTGAAACTGAAACTGAGTAGGATAAGGAAGTAGCAGGTGCAGCGCTGGGGCAGTGGCTGAAACTGAAACTGAGTCAGCTCCGACATCTGTACCACCAATTTAAAGAGTCCATGGAGGAGTTCTTCAAGCCTCATGCTCTGGTTGTTGAGAGAAAGACTAAAGAGTGAGATAACTCATGTTGTTCTTTTGAATTGTGATAGCACTGATCTCTTTCTCTTTTAACTGATTATCAACTTATGTCGGGACATTTCACTTGATTCTTTGTTTCCTTTACTTTAAACCTCAGAGCACAAAATATTTGTGGGTATGCTCCCAAAGAACGTTTCTGGTTCTTGCCATAGTTTTTCTTGAGGGTGTTCTACCTAATAATCCCAAATCATGAGATTTTACTCATAAAATGTGGCAGGTTGTGCTTTTCTAAAGTATAAAACAGAACACAATCCCTTGCAGGAATCGAATCCCTTAATGAGAACCAGAAAATGGAGGTTTGTGTGCTTATACCACTTTTTTTTAAGAAAGAAGTTTCATTCATAAGTACTGGTTCTTTTCAGGTTTTAAGGTGTTCATGCTCACTTATGGGATTTATTTAAGTATCTTTACTGATATGTGATGTTATTTTCATGATAATGTCCAATATTTATATTTTAATTGACCTATGGTAATTTGACTGGGTAATATCAAATATTTTTTATGTTAATCTATATAGAAAGAGATGTTCCGTGGAAATGCAATCATGTACCCTTAAAAAAATTCATGTAAAATTTACTACATTTGAGGATTTCTTAGTGTTGGTACTATACTTATTGGATTTTCGGTTTCATTGCGGTTTATCTCTTTTTTCTAACTTTTCTATGACTTTAGATTCTCGAAACACCAAACGAATAAGATTGATCCATGTCTGTAAGAATATGGAAATTTGAGATTCTTGAGGACTGTACGATTGTCATAGTTAATCAACATAATTGGTGCAGTACATAATATATCTGTGTGAGTCATATCTACAGGATAAGGAATCATGGGATGTGAACACTGAAGGAAAGATTGAAGCAACTGGTGAAAGAAGGAAGAAGACAATTCACTGTTTAAGGCTGATAATACTCCAGGCCTTCAAAGCGAAAGGAAAAGGCCGTGAAGTATGCTACGTAACACTCATCTCACTGAACACACAAGTAAAGTATTAAAATCATGTGCCCCTATTATAAAACCAATTGTTACTATGTAGGTGGAAGTCATGATCTTATATATTGAGTTATATGACTGTCAACCACCAATGTAGGACTCCAACTCTAACACGCCCCCTCAGCGACATGACATCATCGCACAAACGTGGACAGAAAAGTGTAACAGGCCAACCTTGGACTCTGATAACATATTAAAATCATGAGCCCCTATCATGAAACCAATTGGTACCATGTAGGGAGAGTCATGATCTTATATATTGAGTCATATGACTGTCAACCACCAATGTTGGACTCCAACTCTAACACAGGGGCCTTGAAGATCAATTGCAATCTAAACATTCATTAGAATACTCCTAATAGCTTTTGTGTAGGTAACTAAAAAAAAGAGTATTCTTTGTCGAGAAAAAAATATTCTTTATTTCTCTGTTACTAAAATGTTTGCAGTTTTCTTCTGCTTCATCACACCAATATCATTATCAATAATTACTAATAATAACTCGAACACTCATAGCAAGATTTCAAGAAAAAAGCTCAGAAAAATACTATAGATATTCAGCAATATAAGCAGCCCGCACACAAGTTGTCAAGACCTCGTAATAAAGAAATAGATACACATTATTATAGTGTTTTAGGTTATCACCATTACAAACTAAGAGTAATGTAACGCTTTCCCTGCAACACTTATTAAAAATTTTACAATAATATATAAAGTGTTACTTAAAACTTTGAAAAGTGTTACATAAATATTGAAAAGTGTTATCTAAAATTTTAAAAGTCTTACGTTAGATCTAATGTAACATCGTTTATGGTAATACTTGTAAAAGTATTGAAATAGACTCAATTTAGTAGTATTAGCACCTAAAGTATTGTTTCAGAGTGTTGTGCTATGAATGATGGTGTTTAGGTATGTATGGAGCCATCAAAGGTTGGAATTCGCTTAAGTCTATATATTGCCGCAGCAAGATTTGTTCAGCAATAAATTTAGCCGTTTGTCTCTATGTGCAATAAATTTGGCCGATTGTTCAATAGATGTTTTAGAGGTTAGAATTTGTTTGAGATTTGTGGATAGATATGCCAAATTAATTTGTGTGAAGAATATGCATTATAAATTTCACATTGAGTTATATCTAATTAATTAAACACTTTTTGGTATCGATCACATTCACATATCACATACTCCCTCAGTCCCATACGTAATTGCACAATGACTTTTTTGGAGTCAAACTTTGCAAACTTTGACCGTTAATAAAAATGAATCTATATATAATAAAAATATCATGCGAGATCTTGTTAGATTCATCTAAACATCTATTTTTTAAATTTTAATTTTTTATGCAGTATTATTATAGGTAACTAAAGATATTTAAAGTCAAACGTGCACATTGAAAACCATGAAAAAATAATTGTGTAATTACTTATGGGATGGAGGGAGTATGTGTTTGAATGGACGATAATGAAACTGTGATTAACAAATAAACATTGTCACTTAACTAACTAATTAAAATAAGGGAGCATAGACCAAACTAATTTGGTGTCAATTAGCTGGGAATGTGTTTTAAGTTATAAAGCTGGAATGATAGGCACTAGAACAATACATATTCTTAGCGTAAAATATGTACACTAACAAGACTATATTCTCAAGTGTCGTAAAATATGTATATTCAAAGTGTCACCATGTGCGTGTCACGAATCCAATTGTGACACGCATCTCTAATATATTGTTAAATTTCAATATATTTTGGGCTTTCATTTTAAAATCAATCGGCACTAAGTGGACATGACTCAATTCCTTATATGTTAATCATTTAGTTCTTAAGAAACCAATGTAGGATATATATTTCAACATGCCCCCTCAGTATCAATGTAGAAACACTCCACAACTCATATCGGGCCAAATGACAGTGGATCCACACATCGGTCCAATAACCCAAGTTGGGCCTTGATACCATGCAGAAAAAAAAATGTTTACAATGTATAGTGGTTCAAAAGACCTATACATAAAAATGAAAGAAAATATAATCTAAATACAAGTTATGATGCTCTAGATTGTTGTCTGACTTAAAATGTTTAGCTTTGCTTACTGATGTTTTTTCAATTTTCCCTCTTATTTTTAACTTTAGTTTATAATTATTCCAGACCTGTTTAGGTTTATTTATTAGTGGCTAAGGCAGTTGTACCTTCTAGATTTATAAAATTTCGTACTTTGATCAAGAATCAGTTTGGGCGCTCCATTCGTCTTGTCCGTGCAGACAATGGTACAAAATTTCTACCTTTGAGATCATACTTACTGAATCCGGCATTATTTTTGAGATTTCAATGGTTCATATACCACAGAAGAATGGTCGCATAGAGCGCAAGCATCGTTATTTATTAATTGTGGCTCGTGCTTTGTAGTTTCAACCTAATCTACCAATTAATTTTTGGGGAGAATGTGTTCTCACTGCTGCATATTTGATTAACTGGACACAGACGAAGCAACTCAGTGGATGCACCCATTCGAGTTACTCTATAGTCGCACTTCAAAATACAAGCTTTGGCGAGTCTTTTGTTGCTTGTATTTTCCCTCATACATTCCCAGATTTCGTGACAAGTTTGGTCTAAAAAGTTGATGATGCTTTTTTCTTGGGTATCCTACTGGAAATAAACGCTATTGCCTTTATGATTTTAAATCATCTATAGTGGAAAAGCCCTAATTAAAGGCACCAATCAAAGGAGGTTACTGAGGAATCACCTTTGATGAGGACCCTGGGGAGGATCCAAATTCAGAACTCCCTCCCAAGTTATTCCAAAAATTGACAAGAACTTTTTTTTTTTATAAAAGGAGTTTCATGAATAACCACTTTTAATTGGAATCAATCAAAGAATCGCCTTTAACTGGGTATCTTTGTTCCCTAATATATATATAGACACTAGGATTTCTTCCCCGCTTAGTTTATTTTCCAAAATTTAAGGCATGTCTCCGCCGTTTATTCATTTTCTTTCTCCCCTTAGTTTATTTTACCAAACTTTCTTTCCTTCTCACCTTTGTTTCCCTCCTTAAATTCCGTCGCTCATGCCTCCACTTTTGTCTCCATCATGGCTCAACCCTAAAATCCTCCCTCCTCTACCACCATCTTCCCGCTAAGCCCACATCCACCACCCTTTGAGCTTGCCTTGAGATGTTGCCGTAAGCTCTTCTCGAGTCAAATCCATTGAAACAACGCCTTTGCCGCGCTTGGACTCCACTGCCGCCGCGCCTGGACTCTTCCTCCTCCATCACCATCTCCCCGCTATAGAGACTCCACCACCGGAACTCCACCACCGTGGTCCTCCCTCCGTCGAAACTCTCTGTTCTGGGCTTCCACCACTGCAGTGTTCCATCAACGAAGCCCTCTCTATCACCTCTGAGTTTCTCGCCTCCCGTCACCTTTGCAGCGTCGTTCGCCTCCATCATCTCCACCTGGCCGCCGCTCGCCTCTACCGAATTAAACCCATATTTTTGTTACGATTCTTTTCCCCCGTAATCATTTTATCATTTGTGTTATAATTGTTTTGTATTTTCCCGAATGAAACCCATATTTCGTGTAATCGTTTGTTTTTCAATTTGTGTTTCTGTTGTTGCTATATTTTATTTGTCATATGTTCTATTCACATCACAGATCTGGTTTCTGAGTTTGTTTTGCTGCCGGAAACCTCAGGTTTCTGGCAGCCTTTTTTGGGACCTCAGAAATAGGTTCTGAATTCTGAACCAATTTTGATCCGATAGAAGGTGATTTACTCGTTCAAAGGCACTTTGATATAATCGCCTTTAATCCTTCTTTCCTCCATTAGTGCATGTACCTTTCAATAGTCGAGATGCTTATTTTTTTGAAGATCAGTTTTCGTTGGTTGTGCTTACACCCGCACAGTCACAAACTAACACTTGGTTTGATGACTATCCAATATCGACTTCATCGGTGACACCCGGCGGTGCCGTCATATCACCCCCATGCCGCTGGCATCACCTCCACCATCACAAAATTATTTCTTGTCGCCACATCAGCTTCTGACTCCAGTGGCTGAGGACGCCGATCACTATCGTCTTTTGCTACCGCCACTTCTGTCGGTAGTGGTCGTGCCACCAAAATTAACACAGGCACGCCACTTGATTCTACTGTGTCCACGCCATCACATACCTTGGTGGCCACACCACCTAATTACACCACTCTGTCGCCGACCACTACTCCAGCGCTGCCACTTGCAAATAAGCATTGTTGAACATAGGATACACTAATTTGGTGTCAATTTGCTAGGAACGCATTTTAAGTTATGAAGATGGAATGATAGGCACTAGAACAAAATATCTTCTTAGCTCAAAATATATACACTAACAAGACTATATTCTCAAGTGTCGTAAAATATATATATATTCAAAGTGTCACCATATGCGTGTCACGAATCCAATTTTGACACACATCTCTAATATATTGTTAAATTTCAATATATTTTGAACTTCCATTTTAAAACCAATCGACACTAAGTGGAGGTGACCTAATACCTTATATGTTAGTCATTTAGTACTTAAGAAACCAATGTGTGATATATATATATTTCAACATACCCCATCACGTGCCAATGTGGAAACACTCCACAACTCATATCGGGCCAAATGAAAGGGGATCTACACATCGGCCCAATAACTCAATCTGGGCTATGATACCATGTAGAAAATAAGGGTGCATGTAATGTTGTTTTTGTATTCATCATCTGGGTTTACAATATATAGAGGTACAAAAGACCGCTATAGAGACTCCACCACCGCGGTCCTCCCTCCCCCAAAATCCATGTGCTGGGCCTCCGTCACTGTAGTCCTCCATCAACGAAGCCCTCTCTGTCACCTTCGAGTTGCTCGCCTCCTGTCACCTCGACAGCATCGTTTGCCTCTGTCACCTCCACCGGGCCGCCGCTCATCTCTACCAAATTAAACCCATATTTGTGTTGCTATTCTTTTCCCCTATAATCATTTTATCATGTGTTATAATTGTTTTGTATTTTCCAGAATGAAACCCATATTTTGTTTAATCGTTTGTGTTGTCGATTTGTGTTTCTGTTGTAGTTGTATTTTATTTGTCATATGTTCTATTCCCATCGCAGATCTGGTTCTGAGTTTGTTTCTCTGCCGGAAACCTCGGGTTTCTGGCAGCCGTTTTTTGGGACCTCAGTAATAGGTTATAAATTCGGAACCTATTTTTGATCTGATAGAAGGTGGTTTTCTCGATCAAAGGCACTCTGATATAACCGCCTTTAATTCTCCTTTCCTCCATTAGTGCATGTACCTTTCAATAGTTGAGATGCTAATTTTTTGAAGATCAACTTCCATTTGTTGTGCCATCCATACCTGTTACACCCGCACAATCACAAACTGACACTTGGTTTGACGAATATCCAATATAGGCTTCATCGGTGACACCCAGTGGTGTCATCACCTCACCGACGACATCCCTCCTGCCGCTGGCATCACCTCCACCATTGCCCGATTATTTCTTATCACCAGATCAGCAGCTGACTCCAGCGGCTGAGGACGTCGATCACTGCCGTCTTACTTTACCACAACTTTCATCGGCAGCGGCCGCGCCACCGAAATCGGTATGACCACACCACTTGATTCTACTGCGTCCACGCTGCCACACACCACAGTAGCCACACCATCTAATTACACCGCTCTGCTGCCGACCACTACTCTAACGCTGCCACATGTGACCTATCTACCTCCTTCTCATCAGAGTGCCCGTGATCATCGTCCTTCTGCTCTCTTGGAATGATGTTAACCCCCCCACCCACTCCACTGTTAGGATCACTCGTGTACTATCATTATCCTAGGTGTTCTCCATCCTTTAACTGTCTATGTAAAAAATGATTTCCTTAATGGTGTTCTTGATACCCTAGTATACATGGCGCAACTTGTTGGCTATAAGGATCCAGTTCATCCGGAGTATGTCTGTCGTCTGCGAAAGACGATCTATGGTGTTAAGCAGGATCCTAGAGCTTGGTTTCAGCGGTTTAGTGCTTATCTGACTCAGCTTGGGTTTCATACACCTCTGCCGACACATCCTTGTTTGTTCTTTCCAGGGGTACATCATTGCTCTATCTTCTTGTTTATGTCGATGATATTATCCTCACTGGCAATGATTCGACACTTCTTCACCTGTTCATTGATCGGATCCACAGAGAGTTTGCTATCAAGGATTTATGTGCTCTTCATTACTTTCCTGGTCTTGAAGTGTCGCCTACTTTCTCAGACTTACTTCTTGATCAAGCTAAGTATGCTCAGGATATACTTGCCCATGCTGGGATGACGGATGTTGTGCCAGTCTCTACTCCATTTATCCCTGGTACGCAACTCCATAGTTCGACCAGTCCTCCATTCTGGAATCCCACCTTATACCATTCTCTGGTAGGAGCTCTGTAGTATTTGACTATAAATCACCCGGATCTATCCTTTTCAGTCAATACTATCGGTCAGTTCCTACAGGATACTCGTGATGATCATTATGCTGCAGTCACTTGGATTCTTCGGTATGTTAGAGGAACATTGCATTTTGGGCTTTCTTTTCATTCAGCCAGTACCCCGGAGGTCTTAGGGTACTCTGATGCTGACTGGGCATGGTGTCTAGAGACTTGTCATTCCACCTACAGGTATGCTGTGGAAACTTAGTTTCGTGGAGTGCCAAGAAGCAGCCAACAGTTTCACATTCCAGTACAGAGTTAGAGTATCGAGCACTTGCCAACATAGTTTCTGAGGTTATTTTCCTGACTCATTTCCTTCGCGATCTACGTCTACCATTGTCTGGTTCACCATTACTGCTATGTGAAAACAATAGTGCCATTTTCTTGGCCCAGAATCTGGTTGCTCACAAACAGGCAAAGCCCATTGACATTGACTACCACTTTGTTCGGGAGTTAGTTACCTCTGGCAAGCTTCGAGTGGCTCATGTCTGTACTTCTCTTCAGATTGTACATATCTTCACCAAGAGCCTTTCTCGTCCACTGTTTGAGTTTTTTAGAGCCAAGCTTTGCGTCGTTGAACATCCAACGCTTCACTCAGGGGGTGTTAGGATAAATAAGTTTTCTGATTAGATTTGGTATTATCTTGATGACTATACTAGAGTTCTAATTGTACTAGCTTTCCTTATTGTACTTTATTTATTCTTTTCAGTAATACAGATTTTATCACGGCAAATCATTCTTTGCGTGGCCATGGGCAAGGATGAGGCGGATGTTGGTCGAGCCAAGGTGGAGAGCGGCGGATCTAGGGTACAGAGCGGAGATGATATGAATCTCCTTGTGAAGACTCCTGATTGCAGAGTTTTAGATCTCTGATTAAATGGGGGATTTCACAAACACATGTATAGCCTCACAAACTGATCAAAAATAATCCTCGGGATCTTGAACAACTCCAGAATTGTAAAGTTAACTAGCCCGCATGATTAGTTCCCAATTCAAAATTTTGTTCCCTAATTAACCTGCAACATTAGCTCACAAATAAAGGGTTCTTTGTTCACTAACTTGCCTGCATGATTAGTTCACAAAGGGTATTGATATTTAATTCATGATGAAGGCCAGAATGATGGAGCATCGATAAACCATTTTCTTTAATATGACGATGCTACCTCTCTACACAACCATGTTTCCATGGAGTTTAAGGATATGAAAGCGAATGATAAATGCCCTTAGACGTAAAATGAGTTTTAATGTGATGATTCACAAACTCGGTTCCACCATCACTCTGAAAAACTTTAATGGTGGGAGAAAATTTATTCTCAACAAAAGCTTCAAATTGCATATAAGCCTCCACAAAATCAGACTTGCATCGCAGAGGATATAACCTAGAAAATCGAGGTGATCGTTAAGAAAAATGACATAATAAAGGTACCCGACACGAGAGACAATAGGTGAGGGTCTCCAAAATTCACAATGAACTAAATCAAGTATGCATGGTGTGCATTTTAAATTATTAGAAATTCGAGAATTGCCAACATGGGAAATATGTAAATGAGAGCCATTGCCAAAATAAACATGACAATTACCGTTGCAAGGAGCAATGTTATCCAAGTTGGAAGTAGAAGCAGTCAAATGATTCGTAGCACCAGAGTCCATGTACCAATCATGAATGGCATTCAGTTTCTGATAATAATGTGGATGAGCATTGTCCACAGAATTAACCTTTTCGCGAGTAACATATGACAGTTTTAAAAGAAATTTGGCAAGATGACCGGGACGGTGACACCAGTGACAGACATAAGTGGGCCGACCACCCTGAGGAGGAGCACAACCTCTGGCCGATGATAGTGTCTGACCACCACCTCTACAATGGTCGCGGTCGCGGTCGCCCATCCCTCTCCAAAAACCACAACCTCCTCTACCACAATTAGTCTGTCCAGACCCTTGTTGAGAAGCAGTAAAAGCAGAAGGTACCGGTCTAGAGGTAGACGAGTGAGCTTAAAGTGAAAATTCTAAAGCAGTAACATCAACAACAATAGTGTATAAAGGAGGTAAGGATATTTCACCATTTTAGTGGATGAAAACTGGGACAGTTTATCATTCAAGCCACGACAAAAAATAACAGCAATATCTTCATTCGTAAGAGGATGACAGAGAACACATAGTTCATCAAGAATGTCCTTAAAATGCGCATACTATTCTTGAACCGATTGATCATCTTCACGAGGTCCATATAAACGATCACAGAGATAAAGATGACGAGCACGGGAGTTATTCTAATATTCAGTGGCTAAAACATCCCATACCTAGGTAGCAGTGACCATACAGTTAATTGTTGACATTGCAGAAGGTGTCAGGGATGAAAAAAGTAGCTTGGACTAGATAATTTTTCTGAATCCAGGCATCATAAGCTTTAGTATTATTAAAATCCTTGTCATCGGGTTGCTTGGAGGCTGAGCTCGCAGGTGCAGTAGGGAACATAAACAAACCATCAACATAAACAATCAATTTGAAAGTTCTTAAAACAGAGGTAACCTAATACGCCAGTGGGAGTAGTTGGAATATTCAAGTTTGGTGGTGATTCAGTTGTTCAACGAAAGAAGAGTAATGGTCGTCATCAGGAACATATCCAAGCACAATAGAGAAGTAAAATTGAATCAAACACATAGCAAGCTTGTAAATGACAGTAGATGACTGATTTAACTATTGTGAAAGGATGGAGCAGCAGGTACGACATGAGATTGCAGGGCTGCGTGAAGGACACGGTGGTGGTGTGTGAGATCAGGCGGAGAGGTGCCTGGCAGCACGTGCAACAATGAAGGAGCGTTCGATATACTGAGTCCGGTAAGCAAGTTTGCAGCGGTGGAGATCGGTGTTTAAAGGTGGGTGGGCACGGACGAAGATCGGAAAAAATGCAGAGAAAAAGATGTAAAGGTTTTGGGAAAACCAGAGAATATTTAGAGAAACCTGACTGATAGCATGATAGAATATAAAACCCACAAATAATAATTGTGGTCGTGTGTATTCATATATATATATAGTTAGTACAAAGAGTATACAAGGTAGAATCATATATGGTATAAGATATATACAAAACTAATCAGAAAGGGTATTCCTTTCTTAACCTGATTCTAATTCATTTAATATTCTATTAGACGGCCTGCTGATTACAGAGAGAGCTTCATCTCAAAGGCAATCCCCCCCTTCGATGAATTTGGCTGATGTTGGATTATTTTTTCCCCTCGTCTATAATGATTTTCATTTCTTCTAATGTTTAATTCTAACTTTTAAGCGTGTTTTCATTTGTTGATTTTCTTTTTTCCATGTCTCTTCGAATTCGAAAATTGGAACACAAGATATTTGAAAATTTTCCTAACTTATTGGATTTTTTCTTTTGTTAGTTTTAGATTTGAAATGAATTCTTCCAGCTCGAAATAGTTCATGCATGTGATTGTTTATTGAAATGGGTTTTATTTTTTGTTATGTGATTTGATTCCTTAGCTAAAAGTTCGAGTAGGATAAGGAAGTAGCAGGTGCAGCGCTGGGGCAGTGGCCGAAACTGAGTCAGCTCCGGCATCTGTACCACCAATTTAAAGAGTCCATGGAGGAGTTCCCCAAGCTTCATGCTCTGGTTGCTGAGAGAAAGACTAAAAAGTGAGATAACATCTATTCTTTTAAATTGTGATAGCTCCGATCTAGGGATGATCATGGGTCGGGTCTGGGTAGGGTCTAATAAGACCCAGACCCGACCCTAAGAAAATTTAGTTAGACCCAGACCCGACCCGGACCCGTAGGGTCTGGAAATTTTAGACCCGTACCCAGACCCGATGGGTCTAAACGGGTCTTGGGTCCAAAACGGGTCCTAAATGGGTCTAATA
>JAULKK010288239.1:0-13616 GCA_032355705.1 Rubia peregrina
CCGGGTAAACGACGCTGTCCTCACACTTTCCCGGACCCACACTACCAGGTACAACAAACACTCCACTTTCCCCCTTGGCCTCACACGAAGAGATATGGTCCGAGGCCAGAAAACCGGTTTCGGGGCACCCGTAGAGAAATGTCAGGTTGAAAGGACTCGAGGG
Source organism: Rubia peregrina (assembly GCA_032355705.1). Classification (NCBI taxonomy): domain Eukaryota; kingdom Viridiplantae; phylum Streptophyta; class Magnoliopsida; order Gentianales; family Rubiaceae; genus Rubia; species Rubia peregrina. The sequence goes on from JAULKK010288239.1 coordinate 164, forward strand.
GTAGTCGAAGGAGGATGGATCCAAAGTCGTGTTTACTATATCGGTCGGACAACCGGATTTAAACACATCTTCTCTTGCCACCCTCATGGTTCGGGTTTCCGGGTGGATATCCAGGACCCGGTACTTCAAGTTCATGATCTCAATCCTCGCAGCCCGATCACCTCGTACCCGATTGCACCTAAGATTCAGACCCGGATAGCTGCAGTAGTCCGGGTCGCCGTTTCGCCGGAACGGGTAACCGATTCCGGTGATATCGCCGCAGGTGAAGGATTTTCGGCAAGGCTTGAAAAACTCGGGGCTGCTTGAAACATGGAGGAATCGGAAAAGGGTAGTGGCAAAAGCAAAACAGAGTGCTTGGAAGAAGCAATTGAAATATGGCTGAAACTCCATATTTGTATTTTGGTAAAAGTAGAGAGTGAGATGAAATCTAAGTTGGGTAATTAGATTCTACGAGTTCATGCGTTTTCTGGGAGAAATGTGTGATTTTGTTTGAAAATGTAGGATGGGTAAGTTCAGCATTTCCACCTAAAATTATGTTTTGCTGCCAATGTTTTGGGTTTGAAGGAGGGAAATTTCGTCTCTCTCTCTCTCTCTCTTTCAGTCGGTGATAATGATGGAAAAGCATCTATCATGGTAATAAGTGCTGCATTGGCTGATTCGCTCCAAGTCTTTACTCTTTATGGTACACAAAACGAAGATCTTATGAACTGGTCATCAAGTTAGGACCATGGGTTTTGAACTTATCGGTTATTTAATTTTGATAAATTTTATTTTTATTATTATTATTATAGATGCGTTTAAATCAAGTGAAAATAATAGTATATGAGAGGGGTTTCACTCTATATTCTACTCCTAGAACATGATTTTAAATTCATTCTATGTCATTATTGAAGTGTGAATTTTTAACTAGTTCTAACAATCTTGAAACATTTCGAAGTGCTGAACTGAACTGAGTTTTTGGCATTCTAGTGATTCAAAATTGGCTTTGTTCCAAAGCCGATTACTTCAGGTCTTTTGCACAAATGTTACGTTTGATTATTTGTATTGCTTTGGAATACTCGAGGATAATGGGATTGTGCATATTGATGCTAGTGTGGCCACATATTTCACTAAATTATTGTTGAATAAGGTGGGAATTTATTGTGAAAGGGAAATTTTAATTTCCAACATCAAATCATAATAAAAACACTTTTAAATAATTGAGGGTAATCTGTACTTAACTATATCTTCGAATTCAAAAGGCTATGCAATACTCCCTTCATCCCACTTTATATTGATTAATTTGACTTTTACAAGTCAAACTTAGCCAATTTCACCCACTAAATTCTATTATTGTATATGTAAAAATTATTGTCATATTATATGTTGTTGGATTCATCGTAACATATATTTTTAAGCTATTATTTTCTCAATTTTTGTACATATAAATAAAAGATATTAACATTTAAAGATTGATATATCTGACCTCCGAAAGTCAAATTAAGCAATATGAGGTGCGGCAGATGGAGTATGTACACATCAATTGACCAAGTATAAGGTTGCATGCATTTATTGATGACATGATTCTATAATCCAATCACAAAATAAAAATTAGAACCATTATCCTTATCATTTCAACTCCTGAACCATTCTTCCAGCACTAAGAGCATGTTTAATGGGGTCTCAAAAGTGTCTCAATTAAAAATTGGAACAAAATTGAGACAAAAAAAACTTTATAATGGGGTCTCAGAATGGTCTGCATCAAATGCAGACCGAGAAACGGTCCTTCAAATAAAGACTGCCCCAAAGCTGACTTTGTCAGTGGAGTCACGTGGGGCATGGGGTAAAGGCCTTGCTGCACTATCTTTCTTTGACTAGGGGTGCCAAGTGGCCCCCGCTATCCCCTCTTTTTATATTATTTTGAAACAGATTGGGACACATGGCTAAATATAGTTGTGCCATGTGTCCCAATAGAAAATATTAAAAAATTGAAAATTAATTTTATGCTATTTAAAAATTCAAAATAGAAAAAATTGCTTTTAAATATGATATTTATTTTTTAAAATCTAAAAGAATTTTTTGGATCTTTTAAAAAAATCAAAATTACATTTTTTTGAAAAAATATATGTTTCTTTTATTTAATTATGATTCATAAAAAAAATTTAAAAATTGAAATTAATTTTGAAAAAGAGATTTGAAAAAACAAAATCCAATTAAAAAATTATAGGTGTATTATTAAATTTTACATTTCAATTTATTTTGTTAGGTAAATTTATTTGAATTAAATATTAAAGGTAAAAATAATGAGTAGGGTAGAGAGAATCAAGTGGAGTCCATGGAGTTGTCTCAAAGAGGTCTCAACCATTGTGGAGGGAAAAAGTGGAGTGATTTAGTTGTTGCCTCAATTGCTGAGGTGGAAGAAATAGATTGATTATTTAATTAACTAAAATCACAAGAGATGTCTCAGATGAGCCTCACTATTGTACATGGTCTAAAGTCAAGATCATTTTAACACTTTACTCTTATTTCTTTCACCGACGAAGAATGTCCTCATGTTATCTACTAGACTAGTAGTAATTCTACAGTAATTTCACCGACGCTTTCTATGGCGTCTCTTATATCTTTTTATTGCATTTATTTTTCCACACGGCGTTGCCTCCTCTACATACTCGCGTCTCTTTTTGGGTCCAAAATTTTCGTGGATTGCTATATTAACTATGTATTTTACTGTATTACGTGATGCATTTATATGTATTTAATATAATATGTATTTAAAATTAAATTTAAACCCAAAATTAAATTAAATTAAAAATAGAATTTTAATTTAGTTTCAGAAAAATCATAAACTTTCCGGCCAATTTATCGGATGATTTCCGGATAACTTACCGGCGGTAAAGCTGATCGGCGGGTGCAGGGGGTTTCGCCAACGCCTTCTCCGGCGTCTCCTCTGGCAAGACTCGCCATCTCCATCATTCTCATTTCCCCCATTGTTCTCCTTCTCGTTCTCCCGCGACGTTCTCGTTTCCCACCGTTCTCTGGCTCTCTTTCTCTGACTCTCCCTTTCCCCTCTCCCCCGGTTCTCCCTTTCCCTCCATCTCCCCTGGTTCTCCATTTCTCGCTCTCATTTCACCGCCGATTCCCGTTCTCGTTTCACCAGCCCGACCTGGCTCTCGTCGCTCTTTCTCATCCCAGCTCTTGTCTTCTGGCTCTCGTCGTTTGGCTCTTGTCGCCCGTCTCTCGTTCGGGTCTCGTCGCCCAGATCTCGCTCCTCCCTGCTCTTGTTTGCTTAGCTTGAGAGCCGCCTCACGAGAACCATCGGCGACGGGGAAAGGATTGGGTGGGGCTGGTCTTGGGACGGTGGGGCTGTGTTTGTCAAGCGACGATGATGGTGGCCCGGCGGTGGTGTTGGCCTGGGAGACCAGATTTATTTTTTGTTTTCATTGTTTTTAAACTTTCTTATTTTTTAATTTTTAAAATTAAATTAATTTTGTACAGTACGTTTACATATTAGGGGTGTAAACAAGTAAAATACAAGGCGTGATATAGTAATGCCCAAATTTTCATCATCCAAAGACCTTTTTTATTATTCCTCGATATCCTACTTTTCATTTTCCACATCTTTCACCGCATTCTTTTTTCTTCTTAATTCTTATATGATGCTTTATTTTATTTTTCGTGCAAAGTTTCATTTAATAGTGTCTCGTTATTAGATGGATTATCTTATAACTAATATAACTATGAATATAATTAGATGGATCATGTTATAATTAATATAATTATGAAAGAAGTTTGATGTTTGTTTTTATTAATGAAAAAAATAATTTATTTTATTATTTTATGAAAGTATCAATCTAACCCAGAAAATTTTGATTTTGCAATTCTAACCCTAAATTTTTGAACAAATTGTGCCGATATACCCAAGTTGCACTATTCTCACATTGACTGGATGAATTCAGTTGTTGGCCATATATGAAAGCTAAAAATACCCACGGCCATATTAGTTATTAGATGGATTATCTTATAACTAATATAACTATGAATATAATTAGATGGATCATGTTATAATTAATATAACTATGAAAGAAGTTTGTTGTTTTTATTAATGAAAAAATAATAATTAACCTTATTATTTTCTGAAAGTATCAATCTAACCCAGAAAATTTTGATTTTGCGATTCTAACCCTAAATTTTTGAACAAATTGTGCCGATATACCCAAATTGCACTATTCTCATATTGACTGGATGAATTCAGTTGTTGGCCATATATGAAAGCTAAAAATAACCACGGGTTTAAAACTGATTTTTTTGGGACAAAACTACCTCTTGCTGACGTAAGTCATGGTTTGGTTTAAAAAAGTGCTCTGTCGTTGCTTTGCCACCATTGCTCCACTTCCGCCTCCGCTGCTGCTCCTCCTCATCGCCGTCACACAACTAATTCCCACCATTCACCACCTCGTTGGAGCTGCATATGGTGCCCTTTCCTACCTCTACAACCATGATCTTCACCTCTTCCCCTCCAAATCCCTATTCCTAGAAAACCTCCTCGCTTCCACTTCCTTTTTATTTCCAGAGTCTCTCTCTTATCACTCACTTCTCAACCTCTTGGACGTTGCCACGGGAGTGTTGGTTCGACCGAATCATCCGCCTTCCTCAATTTCTTGAAACCCTCTTTCACTCTCCTCTTTCGTCGTTCTAGTTCCACCAATTCATCTACCTTCTTCAACCTCTTGAAACTTTCACTTGCTCTCCTCCTTCGCCTCCTCACCCCATCTCTTTACTTCCCCTCTCCCCTCTTTCCAACCCACATCCTCGTCGTCATTGCTTTCCCGGTTAGCGCACTCTGCATCCTTCTCCGATGTCACCCCCTGCTTCAGCATCAATCTCTCCACCGCCTGTCACGTGTGTTATGTCGTCTACAGGGCTATCAACAAGCGGGTACTTTCTATATTTTTTATTGATTGTGGTCAGTTAAACGGTGTTTTTTCAAGATTTATGTCATTTATCCTAGGTTGAATGGTGCCTTTTTGGTCGATTATAGTTGCGCGTGGATCCCATGCGCAACCTAACCTATGCTACACCACTTATATGGGGGAGAGGGAGACAAAAGCGTTGTAAAGTTCATAGAGGGAATTGAGGATTTGCTAGGAAAGAATGAAGAGCTTGCAAAGGAGGTGAATATGAACAAATGGCGGTGGAGAGGAGCGGCGGAAGAGATGAGATGAGGGGGGTGAAAAGTAGGTTTTTATATTTAGGAATAAATAAGGGTAAAACACTGGGTGTAAAGGAATAAAGGAAAAATACTGAGGGTAAAATAGTCCTTTCAAGTTTTTGGATTATTGATTTTTTTTCAACAGGGGTATAATGGTCAGTTTACTGAATTCCGACCAATTTTAGGTTGCTAGGGTTAGATTGGCACTTTTGTTCAAAACTTAGGGTTAGATTTGTAATTTCATATTTTACAGGGTTAGATTGGCATATTTTACCAAATCATAAAGTTATTTTAGCACTTAACTCTTTTATTTATTCCAATTAATTTTTCATAATTTAAAAATCCCGTTGAACTGTATCTTGAAATATAAATAATTATTGACTAACTTGTAATTTTCTACGAACAAGGTTTGTCATGATTTGTCTAATCGTTAAAACGGTTTTGCAGAAGACGCCCTCTTTGTTGGATTCCTTAAATATTTTCACAAATATGTGAATTCTCCTAACCACCACACACACCCTTTGGTAAGGATCAGAGTCCAAACTTCCCCTCATATTGAAGTTCATGCTATTATAATTCTCCATTTGAGTCAGAGGTCACGCTACTATATTTAGTAAGTTTGAAGTTCAACGGCAAAAGGAAAGATCTCCAATTCCAATTCTACCTACGGAATACACTCTTTTTCCATGTACAATTATGATATATTGAATATATGGTAATTCTATTATGGTAAGATTTAATCCGACATGGAAAGTGCATATTTTTTCCAATAAGATTTGGAGATTTCTCGGGGATCAAACCCTTTAAATACCAATGAATTCATCCATTATATTTATTCAATTCCCAGTACTCATATTTATTACATTTTGTCTGAATTTGTCATCGAGTCTTCTTCCCCGACCCTTGGGCAGTTTGTTTTGCAGGTTTGGCACATTGAAGCAAGGTTTGACTATCATATGGTGATTTGACACACATCAATTGGCATGCCTGATGGGACCTGATTGTCAAAATCAAACACCTTTTCCTTGGCATCCATGAAGAAAACTACGTATGTTGTTCCGCCACCATCTGATCTGCCACAAACAGACAACTTACCGCTCATAGTCAATACACAAACATTGGAGACAAGAGCATCCACCCGGCCTATATCCCAAGTTGCAGTAGGAACAATAACCCATTCTTAACTAGGCGTCGTCAATAAGGAGTACATCTGATCCAGATGGCTGAGTTTGATGACTTCCTTAAAGCTCGGTGATGAGACGTCAAATGCATGATTTTTCAAAGCATTTAACATCTCTTCTGGTGTATTTTTGTTGGTAGATTTCTAGATTTAGGTAGGTTTACGTCATAAGGGGTTTAGATAACCGTTTTTGGTTTTCATACCTGAATTCCTCATTTTGTAGCCTATTTTAGGTCTAATAGATTTTTGGTCCTTACGATCATCTAGATCCTTTTTGTGAGTTTCATTTGTAGATCTCTCGTAGGCATTTTAGATAGATTTTAGAAGGACATTCACAAGGATGGTATAATATTAAAGGTCACGAGTCTAAACTTGGTAGTAGATAGTTGCGGCAAAGAAATGAGCAAGTTCAAAAAAGTCAAAGAATGACACGGGTTGTGTAACTTGGCACGGCCCATGCCATAGCTCATGCCAAGATAATAAGGCCAAGGATACGGGCGGTGCCATCCAGCACTCTCCGTGCTCAGGAGTTGGAGAAAGAACAAAGGTTGGACGATGGGTCATGCACTTTGGCACAACCCGTGCCATCAGAAGTCAAGGAATGATGCTCCAGACGATGGGTCGTGCAATTTGGCATGGCCCATACCATTAGAAGTTAGGGAACGATGCTCCAGATGACGGGTCGTGCACTTTGGCACAATGTGATAGAAACTATGTTCAAAGTCATTAAATCGGCCATGTTACGGAAATACCCCAAGACCAGTTAATCATAGTTTAAATCCCGTTGCTTGCATGCTTAGTAGTTTGTTAGTCACAACCCCCTCCTAAATTATCTATTTAAAACAATAGTTATTCCTAACACACGAAAGGGGTGATGCCCGATCGTGAGTTGTGTCGAGCTAACCTTTAAATTCCAATGTCTCTGTGGATGACCCCAGACTTGCCACTAGCTAATTTATTGTAGTTAGAAGTGTGTGTAGGAGCAACTTATAAATTTTATCTTTGACACTTAGTTCCCACGGGTAATTTTCCCCGTTGTAGATTACCCTGCGGGTGCGAGTCAAATTTTGGCACCATTTTCGAGGACACTAGTTTAAATTTAATTGTTAGCTTACATGACTAGTTGGTAGAAATAGTTTGTGCTTTTTATTTTCGTAGATTTTTATTGGTTGTTGTGTAGAGTTCTTTGATAGCTTTTTTCCCCCTAACTTATGTGCTAGTGTTTCTTTGTGGACTAGTATTGTATTTTTCCTATTTTATGGTACATACCCGTGCCACTAACCAAGGAACCATACACTACTTACCAGAAGACACAAGTAGATGAAGAAGGATATGTGAGGTAGTTCCGCAAGGGCCGACCGTAGAGGTTGAGATTCAGAGAAATATCATGGCGGAGGACAACAGGACAATTGATGGCTCCTGCCTTGGAGGATCAACCTCTGTGTATCATCTTCCCGCCCCTTCCACAAAATGTGACATGCGAGTTGAAGAGTGGTATATTCAGTGCTTTCCTATGTTCCACGGGATGGCTGGAGAGGATCCCAACAAGCATCTTTCCAAATTCCACTTGGTCTGCACAAATACTTGAGGTCCTTCCCCTTCCATCTTCGAGATACGGCGAAGGAATGGTTGTACTACCTTCCTCCCGTATCCATAAATTCGTGGATGGATATGAAAATGAGCTTCCTTGAAAAGTTCTTCCCAACTTCCAAGTCAACTGGTCTGAAGAAACAGTTGTCCAATATATCCCAGTTCCCAAACGAGACACTCTATACGTATTGGGAATGGTTCAAGAGGCTGCTTGCTAGCTCTCCTACCATTCTTTTAGGGATGGGAACCTAGTGTATTATTTATTCGAGGGACTCTTTGACAATGATATAAGAATGGTGAACGTTGCTTGCAATGGTTCAATAGCCAGCAAGAGTCTGAAAGAGCTATGGATTTTTTTGAAGAAATGGCCAATGGGACGCACTAGTTTGGGACCCAGACAAGGACCAAGGCATTGGAGGAGGCAACTCACTCCCCTAAGTTAGAGAAGCAAGTTCAAGCCCTTGCTTCTATGATGAAGGAGTTTATGAAGGGGAAAGCTCATCAGGTAAAGGTTTGTGGAATGTGTTGCTTGGATCACCCGACAGATATGTGCCCACAAGTGGTAGAAGAATTTGAGGAGGTAAAAGCCTTGGAGTATAATGGAGGAAACCAACAATTTGGTAAGGTGAAACAACAAGCGTTCCGTGGGAACTAAGGAGACAACCGCTAAGACCCTTACGCCAATTCCTTCGACCTTGGTACCGTGATCGCCCCAACTTTTGTTAGCACGGTAACCAATAAGAGAACGGAAATGGATATAGGGGGGACAAGGTTATAACCGAGGAGGTGCTCCACTGTAACCTTACCCGAGGGGAGAGAGACCTTCCAACAATCTTGGGGCTATCTTCAAGTCAGAGAGGGATGAAGTGTTGGAGGTCATTTCTCAAGTTATGAAGAACAATGAGATCTTTTTGGAGCGAACTAGACGCGATATTGAGGAGTTAGGCACGAGGGCTTTCTCAAGTATAAAGAACCTTGAGGTTCAAGTGGGACGATTGGCTACTTCGGTTACTCGAGGCAAGAGACTCCAAAAAGCTGCCTTCCCAACCCGAAATAAACCCACAGAATGTGAGTGCTTTAAAGTTAAGGAGTGGGAATATATTGAAAGAGGCCGAGAAGGAGAGATTCTAAGAAGATGATCAAATGGTGGAGAAATACAAGTCCACACTTGAAGAAGAGAGATACTCGTTGAGTAGGAGCCTGATCAAGGTCCCTCTACCACTAAAGTGAAGGAAGTCGAACATACACCTCCGTTTCCGGAGGCTTTGAGGGTAAAAGAAAAACTGGCATCCAACGAGGAGCGAATTCGTCAAGTCTTCAAGAGGTGTGAGGTTAGTATCCCACTTTTGGATGTAATTGATGAAAATCCAATTTATGCCAAATTTCTCAAAAAATCATGTACTAAGAAGAGGGCTAAGCCTATCAAAAAAGGTAGGGAAAGTGAAAATAGGGGAATTGCCACATTAGTCATAGAAGCCTACCTAAGAAATGTGATAATCCAGGTATGTTTTTCATTCCCATCCATTTAGGTGGTAAGCTATCAAGGATGTCATGATTGATCTAGGAGCCTCTATAAATGCCATTCCCTATATCTTGAATGAGACTTTTGATTTAGGAGAGTTTAGGGAAACGAGGGTAGTTGTCCAATTGACCGATCATTCTCAAACTAGTCCTAGGGGTCTAATTAAGGACGTGGTGGTTAAGGTTGGCAAATTAGTTTTTTTGGCACACTTCTATGTCTTTGATGCGTTTCATGATGGACGTGCACCCTCAATCTTGTTGGGGAGGCCATTTTAAAACATCGAGGACCAAAATAGAGGTCCACCTAGGAACACAAACCCTAGAAGATGACATAGATAGAGTTCGTTTTCAAATTTACAAATATAATCATAGATCATCTAATTCTTCCATTGCATGCAATGATATAAGTATTTGTGATGATTTTGATCATATTAACGAGTCTTGCATGAATGATAATGTTGAGTCCTTGCATGGCTGATGAGGGAATACATGTTGAGAGCTTTAAGTTTGATGAGAATGTTGCTGGCTCTAGTACCTTGCATGATGTTAGTGTTGCTTTCCCTTTGCCTATGGTGAGTTGCAAAGCCCCTTCTTATGGTGGCATCATTCGCCAGTCAAACCGAGAGCGACACCATTAGACCATCGCAAAATACGAAGGAGAACAATGCTAACCGCTTAACTGACACTTTTACGACGGTAGGAATTCAACCTGACATTCCCCCCACACATTAAGGAATATAGGGTTTCACAGATATTCTATTCCATTGAAGAATCCTTGTCATAAACAAAAGCCTGAAATCCTTCTTTATTCCTCTGCTCATTGGGCGTGATTCAGAAGCCGAGCTATCTAGCATTGCCCATCCAACCAACTTGAGAATGCTCATGACCACTCCAACTCACACCGTGCACCAATATTGGAGAAATTTTGACGACTTTATGCACCTGGTTTTTGGTGTGAGGGCTTTCGTGCCCGGCTCACCAACGGAATAGACACGACGACCAATGGCAGTGAGGATCTTTCTATAGTCTATAGCTCGTTTCTCGTGGTTCTTGCACATAGCTTTTAGGTTTGCCGTGTTATTTTTTGAGTGTTTAGGTTGTAGGGTTTTGGTTCTTCTTGTAAGTGTGATCATCTTCAAAAGTTTTCAAATAAAAAAACAAAAGCCCAATCAATCTCTAGATAGCTTCCCTGTTCTCCAACAGCACCATCCACAACATATGAAATCAAAAGAAAACGGGAAAGCAGGAAAAGTGAGTTCGTAATCAAAGGCCGTTCAGAAATAGGCAAGTTTTATTTAATAAAAGAAAAAAACTAAGCAAGTTGAACACTTTGAGCCACAGAACTAGAAGAATTGATCAAAAGAAAAGCACAAGTCAAACCAAATAGATACTATCCAAAACAGCAAAACCGGCCGCAACCCCGCCTTCATTTGATGATGATACTTTGGTGCGCATCAGGTACCCTGGAGTGTTATTTACAATGACCTTTTCATTCTTCCTGCAATCGGATGTGATAGCATTTAATCTTCAAATTGGTAGAGTTGGTTAGTAAGAAAACAGAGGATGGAATTTGTTATGCAAACATCACCTTAGATATACACCATAAACTCCGAGTTCTGATATAGTTTGCTCTCTATGAGATACCCCGTCACGCATCAAAATTGCTGGAGAAACAGCCGGAAATATTCTTTGCATAAGAATGTAGGCTGCATCTTCTTGACTACCTGCTTTCTGTAGCTGCATGAGAAACTTCTTCACATCTTCATCATAGATATTGTTGCCTAAAAGGAAAAGTGATAGGTCAGTATTTCTTCTTTTTACCACGAAACTTTCTGAAACACAATATCAAAGATTGGATAGGATAAAAATAACAGGGAGAAAGTAAACCTCCTCCTTCTCTCTGTGGTTTCATAACATATAATCCAGGTCTCTCAATAGCATCATTGACGATGTGCAAGTCATCTAAACTCCATAACCCCGCAAAGCATTTTCTTAGTTTGGAAATGTCATCTTTGCTCTCAACAAACCTGTTTAGCAGCAAAAAATTTGTGAAATTCATGAGGAGACAACTTTAAGTCTCTTCAGAATGCCTTTTATTGTCCTAGTTGCTCTGAAGCACTGTAAACCAAATTGTTGGGGCCAGAGTACAGAGCACTAGGTATAGTTCTAGTAAGGCAGTTATACCTCTCAAGGACACCTGGTTTTGCAAGTTCTTGCTGAATTTTCTTTGTTCCAGCCAAATGATAAGAAATAGAAGGGCACTTGACCGCAGAAGACTGCTCCATCAGAAGTCTTGCTCTCCATTCCTAGGATAGAACGTGGAAAACAAAAAATCAACAAACATCCAACATAAGATTGCTACATACATGGATACAAATGAGATAGCTAGGTAAAGAACTGTTTTAACCGGCTACTTGGCATAAATTATAAATAAATCCTAATGAGAATAATCATGTAGCATACCGCGACATACTTACTGGAAAAGAATTCACCATTCTGGTTTTGGCATTCAAATTGTAACCTGTTAAGTTTTTAATAAATGATATTTAGCAACGTTATTCACGTCTAAGAAGTAGTCATCTAATGTAAATATGAATAAGTAACTATGTAGAATAGAAGGCGAAAAATGTGGTAACAGATTTATGCATGTAGATATGATAATAAATTTGAACATTCATGTCAGGTAAGTGGAAAATAAAAATAAAAAAGTTAACAATTTGTTCTATACAAAATGAAAACAAGTTTAAAATATCATTGCTGGTTTCCTACTCCTTTAGTAAGCAGAACAAGTGCAAAGTATATATACTCACCAACTCTGAAGGATAGTCGGTTGGAGCATATCCAGCTCTGAAATAAACGACTGCAACAGCTTCTCCTCCTCTACAATGTCAAACAATGGCGATTTTCAGACATTGAGTACAACATAATTTTAAAATAGAGAGTTTTATAGTACACATACACTAGCAGTGATCCATCAGCCTGGAGTTCCCCTTCAGCATCGATTTCAGCCAATGTCTTTCGGATTGTAGTTATTTGATGTGTATTATAAAAGTTAATGGAAACGTACTTGTGAAGCTCATTGTATGAGCACAGATGAAAGACAAAAGAAGAAACCGAGTAGTAAAAGGGTTCTTGTACAAAGAATAATTTCAATTTTAGGAGACTGTACAAAAGCATGATGAAAAATAACCAAGTAGACACAAAAGGATATTGTTCCTTCAGCACGGTACTAAGCCAATGTTGATCATACATATTGTGTTCTTCGGGCTGAACCACAAACAGTGTTACAGCCCTGCAAAGAATGATCAAGTTAGTAGCAGATAACCAGAATTAGCCATTCCAACTAAACTGAAAATATTGATCTGAATTGAACTGAACCTTGGGTTATTATATTCTTGCCATGCTTTAGCCAAAACTTCAGCAAATCCTTTTACCGCATTATTCTTCGGAATTCTTTCAGGATCTAATGATAAGTGTTTTCTATAATGATGAAGCAACGTCCTACAGGTACGTAGAAAAATAACAGCATGTGAGTATCATTTCTACCCAAAAATAGTGTTTCATCCCCTAAACTGTTGTCTGTTCTTGGAGAATGCCTAGCGCTCAGAAAATCCTAGCCTTACTTTAGGTAATTATTGATTAAGATTATTCTACAAAGATTAAGAGGCAAGGACCTAGTTGCCCTTCTCTTAACTAGTTATCTGTTGCACCCGCGGTCTTCTCAATTGTTGTCACAGTGAGAAATAATGCATAAAGACAGGAATCAAAACACAGTTCCATGTAATGTCCTTCCAAGTAAAGTACTATGTTCTTCGCCTCCCTTGAGCTTTGGATACAGAAATTTTTTAAATTGTTAAATTTTACCTTAAAGAAGATAGAGGGGTCAATTAATCCCAATAACCATTGGGACCCATTAAATACACGCTAATGGGATGGGCAATTCCCATTGTTTTCTAGTTTGGGATTATGATAAA
>JAULKK010288250.1:0-13615 GCA_032355705.1 Rubia peregrina
ACCAAATCCATGAATGACCGAAATTAAACGGTCATTTCTATTGAATCCGGGAATGACCGAAATTGACCAATTTTTTAGACCACTACAGAGATATGAATGCACTTTTAAAAAACTCAAGGGCATATCTATACAAACACAAAAACTGGGAGCATAAATGCACCTTTTTTCTTTTCTTTTTGACAGCAAGTCATCTTTCTTATTCTTTGGTAATAATTATTGGGTCAACACTTTTTTGGACCAGGGAGAAGTGGGCTGTGGCCGGTGAAGAGGCATTTTCTTTACCTTCGTACTATAATAGCTATTACGTACGGAGTATATGATACTGGTATCCAGTGGATAATTAACGTTACAAAGAAAGTAAGCTCCATAAACTTGCTTAAAGATAAGCTTAGAGAGCTGAACAATGCAGGGCTTTTTCTAGAACATGGTTTATTTCGATTGTTTATCTCTTTTTGTCACCAGTTGTTTATAGTTGTATACAGGTGTTTTCCTTAAAATGAAGTCTCGAAATAGGTGGCATATCCATAAATTTATGTATATATCCCCTAACATTTTACCTTAAAAGATAAAAAAAATTATATTTTATAAGTTAAAACAAATAATAATGTGTATTTGAATGTGAATATATAAAAAAATAAACATAATATAAAAAATAAAATTTTAAATTTAGTATTTAAATTAACAAATGCAGTGTATAAGTGAAAAAATACATTGGATTGTCCATAACTTACTGATGGCCCACATGTCAGGAGACCTCTTCTTATTTTAAAAGTAATGGTGGACTAGTTTCTACTTTTCCTCCAAAAATATTTTATGTTTTTAGAATAAGCAGTTTTTAGGAGTTTACCAAGCACCAAAAAGGTACTCCCTCCGTCTCAATTCAAACTGCACACAAATTATTATCACGTTGTTCAAGAATCATGTTTGACCGTTAATATCTAAGTATAATAATGGCAAATAAAATGTCAAAATTTAGAAATTACTTATTACCACGAATTCAACAATATTACACACCCCATCTTGTTTTCTAACACTGACTGCTAACAAAATGACACTTTTTTAAATGAAAAGTAAAATAAGTGGTGGAAATTGTAATGAGAAAGCAAAAAGTAAATTGAGTGGATGAAAAAAATCTAAACTTTACCAAAAAGGGGAAGGAGTCATAGTTAAACAACCAAACGGAAAAGAAAATGGAGGCAATGTTAGTAGACTGCAGTGAGTACGATGATATTGTTACTCATATATCTATTAAAATATGCGGTCAAACTTTTATAGAGAATAGTGTCTAAAAAGTAAATGTGCAATTTGAACTGGAACAAAGGGAGTACTTAGTTTATAAGAAAAACACGTACTCCCTCCGTTTCTTTATAAGTGGCACCATAAGTTTAGGTGCTTGGATTTAGGTGAAGAAAAATAAGTGGATGAAATTGAATGTAGAATGTAAAAAGTAGAATGAGTGGATGAAATTCAAAGAATCATACCAAAAATAGAAAGTGTGTCAATATAAAATAAACAATCCCAACAAAAGTGTGTCAACAAAAAAAAACAGAGGGAGCATAAAAGCACACACTTTAAATCCTGTGTTTATGTTTTAAGAGCCACCAAATGTTTTCACCCATTCTAATTATCGCCAATAACCAGTTGTTTCTATTCCCGTGTTTATGTTTTATTAAGAGCCACTGAATATTGTCATATCCAATTGGTAATACTAACACTCTTTTATATAGAAACTATACTCCCGTGTTTAAGTCTATTCTAACCATTTATCATAATACACCCTCTAAATCTTTATGAGGGATAGTAACAGATAGATTTGTATAATATTTACAAAACATGTCACTAGAAAGACTTTTAGTAAAAATATCAGCAATATGTAATTATTTAGGGACATGTCTAACACGAAAACCTCTATGTGAAACCATCTCACAAATAAAATGGTAGTCTACATCATTATGCTTGCTATGATCATAATGAATCAGATTGGCAGCAAAATATGTGGCAGAAATATTATCACAGCAGAGAGTGACGGGATGACAAAGAATACACACCAACTCAACAAGAAGCTGACGCAGATAAATTGTTCCGGCCGCGATGTATGCAGTGACCTTATATTCAACTTTAGTGAGGATTTGGATACAGTAGATTGCTTTTTAAAGCGCCAATAAATTAATTTTTCCAAGAAAAATGACAGCCAAATATGTATAAAAATAAGCCAACACTTACACAAGAGAGCTCGTCGAGTGAACAAAAGGACTAAACTCCAAGGTACCCGGTGAATGCCTGAAAATTCTGTTTACAACATACAGGTGAGTAGTAAGAAGAGCATACATAAACTGGAATGTTTTGGGTCAATGTTGGGATCCCCATTTAATTGGGTGATATTGTGGAGTTTTCCACGTTTGCACGTGAGGGAGCGTGTTGAATTCTCATATCGTTTTCTTAAGACTAAGACTAGCATTTAAGGTCCTGGGTTACTCCACTTAGTACCAATTGATTTTGAAATGGAACCCCAAGATACCTTGAATTTACCATGGTATCAGTGCCCAAGTTGGGTTATTTGGCCGATGTTGGGATCCCCATTTAATTGGGCCCGATATTGGATCGTGGAGTGTCCTACCTTTGCACACGAAGGGTCGTGTTGAAATTCCCACCTCAATTTTTTAAAGACTAAATGACTAACATATAAGGTTTATGTAATTCCACTTAATACCAATTGGTTTTAAGATGGAACGCCAAGATACTTGGAAATTTATCATTGCCCAATTTGTAACCCTAACACTCTTTATATATGAATTATATTTACATGAAAACGTTTGTTCTAACCTATTACCCAAATAACTTGGAACATTTTTCATGAAAATATAAAACCAAAAAGCTATACAAATAAGTATTATTTATATTGGAGCTGCTATTTGGAATACAGCCACAATCACTCTGTTCACGTATCAAAATACGGAAAAACTATACAAATGAGTATTATTTAGATTGAATTTATTGTCCAAAATACAGTCAATTCACTCTATTCATGGATTAAAATGCCATCATTTTGATCCGTGAACTAAGGAATAGATGAAAGATTCATTCTCATGAAACTTATAGAAACTCTCTCATCCCCAAAACCCTAGCGAAACTTGTTAAGTCTTTCTTGTTTAGGAGGCTACCACCTTCAACAAAATTCTAGTGACGTTCACCAGCCCTCTTCCCTCCCCACCCACATCACCACCCCCACACCCTCCAGCCACCACCAAACACCATTGATTCCATCTCAACCATAAAATTCCATCATCAATCCGGGAAACTTTGCCTTTCAAATGACTCTCCTTGTGGACGAGTGTTACCACAACAACTACGTGGTGATCGAGCTGGAGAAGGTATAAACAGCAGCTTAATTTTTTAGCAAATCTATAGTGGCAGTGTGTGATTTCATTTGATGTACAGACGTGAACGACGTAGATATGGTGGATGGCACAACGAACAAGGTTGTGACCACTTTGATGGTCTTGGTGAAGTTTCGCTAGTTTTTTTTGTTGTTTTTTAGTCATTAGATATGATCGTCTCAGTCAAGTAAGGTTTTTTCCAGCAATCATTTTTTGGGCAAAACTTGAATGACTTCTGATATGCTCACCAAACAAGTTTTAGAAGGAATTTGAGTCAAAGTCGTTTAAACAACTAACTTTTGGTGATTCCAGTCTGGAGATCCAAACTAGATTTAAGAGAATGGGCCATTTAGGTGGTTCAGGCCAGCTAGACTGGATCACTTTGGTTTTCATCTGGGTTTGGGACAGAGACAATTATACGCACAGAAGATGAATCGTACACACCTAAGAATTACATTTTCAACAATAAAAAAGATACTGATTTTAATCTCCCACTTATGAAAGAGCTTTTATTTTATACAGGTGAACTGGATATTTAGTCAAGGAGCTGTTAACTTTTCCGGGTTTTGAATAGTCATAGTGTTGATTACAAGTATAATTGGATCAAATTTTATGCAATTGGTGGAAAGCCTACGACTTGCAAAGGATGGAGAGCATATCGTGACTTGTTTGAGGTGGGTGTTGTTTTAAGTCGATGAACTCTTTTTTTGCGTGCCAACTGTCTTGTGAAAGTAATAAAGTTGATGAATTTGTTAATAGAGATATAATTGATTTAGAATAAGAATAAGAAAATAATACTCTTTATGATTGGTTTTGTATATATCATGTTCCATATTTATAGGCATGTATACCTTTTTTACTCACTATATATATATATCAATACACACAACCACAATTATGTGTGGGTTTTACATTCTATCATGGTATCAGTCAGGTCTCTCCAATATTTTTTGGCTTTTCCCAAAAATACCAATTTTTCCTGTTTTTTCCGATCGAAGGTCGCACTCGCCCACCTTGTTTTTGCCGATCACCACCACCACTACCTAGCTCTTAGGTGATCACCAATTGGAACCAGACGTCGCTCACCCCACGCGTTATCGCTGTCTCTTTCACGAGCCGCTGATCAGCCACCATCGACGCCTTCTGTCTGATGTTGCTGCTGCTCCTACATCATCGCACAATAGTTAGATCAGCCGTCCACTACCAATCACAAACTTTATATGTGTTTGGTGTGATTTGATTTTTCTTTTGTGCTTGGATCTGTTTGTGCTTGTTCCTGATGACGTCAATTACGATTCCATCGCTGATCAACCGCATCACCATCAAACTTGATGGTTCTAACTACTCTCACTGATGTAATCAGTTTTTTCTGTTTTACGTACTATTAAATTGATTGGCTTTATTGATGGATCTACTCCCTGCCCCAATCCTCCTACCAATTCAGCATCCAAGGAACCCAATGACAAGGTTTTCAAAGTTGCCACGACTTGTGATGCTTGGATTCAATCAGATCAGCTATTCCAGGCACCCACTTTTCATCCCTTACTTCATTTGTGATTTTAGTAGTTGATGGTATGATCACTGCTACTCATGTATGAGATGCTTTAGCCACTAAATATCATAATAGTTCTCGTACTCGTGGCCTTTATCTCTATGATCACTTGTATGGCATTCTTCTGGATGATCAATCTGTTCGGGATTATTACTCTCGCTTTAAAGACATTCTAGATCTGGGTCACACTCATTCCGATGATGACATTGTTTTATTGTTTTTGGCATGACTTGAATGACAAATGTCATAGTTTTCATCAGCACAGATGATTAAGGATCCTCCTCCACTTTTGTTTACTATTGGGGCTGATGCTGAGTCTTTAGAGTATTCTCTCAAAGCTTGCTCGTCTTCTGCTTCTTGACCAGTCCCAACTACATTTTCGGCTACTCTACTAGTGTCTGGATAGCACAATCGCAGCAAAGGAGGCTGCGGCTACGAACAAGGAGGGGCGACTGAGGCCGCGGCCATGGAAAAGGCAGTGGTTGGAATCCATCATCGACCAATGGTGGTCCTCCTCCCCAGGGTGGCCATGGAAGTGGCAACTAGTGGTGTCATAGTCTAGGTCATCTTGCTGAATATTGCTACAAGCTCTCTCATGTTTCTTGCAATGATGTTGAGAATTCCGCAGATACAACTCATCCACAACATTATCAGCAATATAATGCCACTCCTTTTTTGTACATGGACTCTAGTGCTACCAATCACAGAACTTCTTCGGCATCCAATCTGGATAGCGTCACTCATTATAACGGTAATCACTGTGTCTATTTTGGCAATGGTTCTTCTTTGAATATTTCGGACACCAGCAATTCTCAGATTCCTGATTCACTCAGTTTATCTGATGTCTTGGTTGTTCCACACATCATCAAGAATTTATTATATATTACCAAGTTAACCAGGGATCTAAATGTTGTTGTTTGTTTTGATGAAAATTCTTTCACTATTAAGAACAAGGTTACCAGTGAGCTCGTGGGGCGAGGACACAGTGAGAGAGGTCTCTACATTTTAGATTATAGTGGTACTGCTTTAGTTTCTTTTGTTAATTCAAATAAAGCCAATGCCTCATTTAAGCTATGGCATAGTCGTTTAGGACATGTTTCTTTTTCTATTATTTCATCTTTAAGTAATACTGGCAGTTTGTCACTTACTAGTTTGCTGCCTAAGCCTCATTTGTGTTCTTCTTCTGAGATGGCTAAATGCAAGCATCTTTATTTTAATGATGATTTAAAACGTGCACCACACATACTTGATTTAGTTCTCTGTGACCTTTAGGGACCCTCACATGTAATCTCTTGCGTCGGGAAATGTCATTTTAATGATTTTTCTCTGTTTACTTGGTTATATCTTGTATGATGAAATTCTGATTTTGTGGAGGCTTATATGCAATTGGATAACTTGTTGAGAACCATTTTTCAACCATCATAAAGTATTTTAGAGTGATGGTAGAACCACATTCCCGAATCATTGCATGCGATCTCATTTTGTGTCAAAGGGCATTCATCACCCGCTTTCTTGTCCTTACACTCTTGAGCAAAATGGTCTCGCAAAGAGAAAGCATCGTCATATTACTGAGACTGGTCATTCGATTTTCTTTCATTCTGGCCTTCATCATTCATTTTGGTAATGATGTTTTTTCAACCACGATCTACATCATTAACATGCTGTCTACTCTGGTTTTATCTAGTCAGTCTCCACTCTCTGTTATTTTTGGTAATGCGCTTGACTACTCCAATTTCCATCCATTTGGTTGTTTTTTTTCGCATTTGAGGCCCTATGTCACACATAAATTGGCGCCTCGGAGTATGCCTTGTATATTTTTGGGTTACAGTTCATAGTGAAGGTAATTCATTGTCTTAATCCTCTTACATGAGAGGAGTACAGCACTCGTCATGCTCGGTCTGATGAGATGTTTTTTCCATCTACTCGTACTAGTACTATCACTGATTTATCATCACTGGATGTTTCTGTACTTTTGGAGCCTTCGGCAGTCCCGTCATAGGTGTTTGAGTCATCTTCTTTAGCCAAATCACCCATTATTTTAGACAATTGTGATTTTAACATGTACCAGGCCTTCAGGGTTTATCTGAAAATTGTGTTTGTATGCCACATGGTGACTAGCAGAATGAATGACAACCGCACGCACTAGCCACCCCCAACAAGGTGTGTTCAACACGCGACACCAGTTGCTACTCCAGTGGCTCAACCGGTCATCCTAGCATCCCCTGGTTCCCCAGTGCCACCATCGTTAATCGCCATCGCTTGCCTCAGGTTCTGTGCCTGCCTCAGGATTCACGATATCTCCACGTCGGGTCCCCTTTCTCGTCATCCGATGGGTACTTAATCGCGCACTAGTTCACTCCAGTATAAGGATTTTTCAGAGTATGATATTTCTAACTTACTGATTGCTTTATTTACTAAGACCAAGCCTCACAGTTATTGCTCGACTGTTAAGGATCCTAAATGGGTTGTAGCTATGGACTAAGAGATGAATGATCTTCGCACTCAACAGACGTGGAATTTGGTTTCCCATCCTCCACAAGACAATGTTGTTGCTTCAAAATGGGTTTATCATTTAAATACAAGGCTGATAGCCCCCTTGACAGGCATAAAGAAATGTTATTTACTCAGGATTTTACGCAATCGCCTAGTTTTGATTATGATCATACATTTTAGTTCAGTGGTGAAGGCATTTACTGTTTGTATTATTTTATCTCTTGCTTTCACTTGAAATTAGCTTTTACGACAGCTTGATGTTAAGAATGCATATTTAAATGGCGTTCTTGACTCTCTGGTTTATATGGAGCAACCTGCTAGATACGAAGACCTGATGCATGCTGATTTTGTTTGTCGTCTAATCAAGGCTATTTATGGTTTGAAGCAAGCTCCTCATGCTTGGTTTCAGCATTTTAGTTCATTTTTATTGGTTTGGGTTTTGTATGCAATTCCTCAGATACATCATTGTTTGTATTTTCACAGGGTGCCTCTTTGCTCTACTTGTTGGTTTATGTTGGTAACATTATTTTTACTATGAATGATGGTTGTCTCATTCAGAAGTTTATTGATCTGGTTAATCAGGAATACAAGATTACCGATCTTGACATTCTACAGTATTTTTTGGGTTTGAAGGTTGTCCGTACTCCCGACAGCTTATTCTTTGGTCAGGCCAGATACGTCAAGGACATTTTATTGCGCGCAAGTATGCATGATTCATCGCCTGTTGTCATACCATTTGTGCCTTTTTCGCATCTTGCCAGCTTTTTCGATAAGTTGTTCGGAAACCCCACACTTTATCGCTCTTTGGTTGGTGCACTACAGTATTTGTCGATCACATGTCCTGACTTGTCTTATTTAGTGAACACGGCCAGTTAGTACATGCAGGCTCCTACTGATGATCATTTCAAAGCTGCTACTCGAATTTTACACTGCTTGTGTGGTACTCTCCACTAAGGTCTACAATTTTACTCAAATTTGTCCGCTTTACCATTTCTGGGTTATTCTGATGTTGATTCGGCTTGTTGTATTGAGACTCGTAGGTCTACATATGGTTATGCCATTTTCCTTGGTGGCAACATGGTTTCTTGGAGTGCTAAGAAGAAACCTACA
Organism: Rubia peregrina; assembly: GCA_032355705.1. Lineage (NCBI taxonomy): Eukaryota > Viridiplantae > Streptophyta > Magnoliopsida > Gentianales > Rubiaceae > Rubia > Rubia peregrina. Next base: position 8,533 of record JAULKK010288250.1, read on the forward strand.
GTTTCTCGTTCTAGTTCAAAATCAGAATACCGTGCAATAGCAAACACAGCTGAGGTACTAGCTTGGTTGATGAATATTCTTCGGGTTTACGTGTATCAACTCATGCGCCTTTTGTTTTGCTGTGTGATAATAACAGTGCTCTCTTTCTTGCTCAGAATCTAGTTTCGCATAAAAAAATCCAAGCACATTAATATTGATTATCATTTTGTGCGTGAGATGGTGTCTTCTGGCAAACTCGAGGGATTTGAACTGATAATTATGGAAGGTTTCATAGTAAATAATCACTCTACCATCACACATACCTTGTTTTTTATATCATATTTTACATGGTATCAAAGCGGTTCCATCTGAGACCCCTTATATTTAATTATATCTCGCTGCTGCCGTCGCTCTTAACTTCTCCGTCGCCGCCGTGATCCATACCACCGCCACTGGAGAAGCCTAGCGCTGCTGCCACCATTCTTTGTTATCCATAAGCATCACTACCGCGTTCAGTTGCTATCATTATGCGCCGCCGCCGCCGCTCGCAAGGATTTCTACACGTACTGCTCTTATTGAAGTTGAATATTCCTCTACCGCCGCTACTGTTATTGTTGTTGCTGAAGTTGAATCCCGTTATACGGAGATTTATTTTATGTTTTTTTCAAAAAAAAATTAACGATTGATAATTTCATAATTTTCTTTGCAAGTTGGCCAGTCTTGTTCATCATGCTCCAACTTGAGGGATGGTGATAAGGAAATATAAATACTTTCCTTGTAGGAAATATTATAAATGATAGTTACCTTATATAATTACTTATAGATGGAAATTTCCTTATATATTTTAGAACTCTATTCCTGTTAGACTTTGTTTTATTGTAACCCTATACATTGTAATTCCAATCATTGATGGAGTATGTTATTAATGTAACACTCATAATTAATGAAATCTTTTATATTTTATCAATGTTATTGGGTAGAATTTAATGTTCAGTGCATTTGGTGGTAATTAAATTATCTGATGCAATAAATAACCAATGAGAGGTGTTGTTTTTGCAAGGTGTCGTTTCACTTATGTCGCCATAGTGAAGTTGAAAACTTTATCCAGTTGATGGCCGAAGCTTCTGATTGACTTCATGTTATATTGGATTTTTTTTATAAAAAAAATAGTCCTTCAAACTCCCTCTGGTTATTCTGGAGCAGAACGAATTAGTGAAAGTTCACATTTTTGGGATTATATCAATTTTTTAAAGGTACAGTTGAATAAGGCCATTTTTACTACTCATTGAATACGCTCAATCATTTTTCTATAGGCTCACTTTGATTAAATGTTCTCTTAAACTCACTTTGAAATTATGAGATCAAATCAAATGTTCTCTTAAACTCACTTTGAAATTATGAGATCAAATCATAGTTCATTCAACGTCATACTCCCTCCGTTTCACTATGTTTGGCACCATAGATTAGGTTTAGCTGTTATTTTTTTTTGCAAGTTGAAATATGTGGTAAGAATTGAATGAGAAGAGTAAAAAAATTAATGAGTGGTTGAGAATGATGTACTTTTTGCAATCTTAGAAAAACATATGAAAATGGTAAGTGTGTCAAACATAGTGAAACAAAAAGAGTACAAGTTTATGCCATCATGCATTGCATGTAATTTTGCATCATTAAAAGTTTGTATTTATAAACAAACATATATTCCATATGAGATCGAACCATAGTTCATTCAACGTCATACAAGTTTATGTCATCATGCATGGCATGTAATTTTGTATCAGTAAAAGTTTGTATTTATAAAGAAACATATATTCCACACAATGTTCCCTTCGTTTACTTGATTGACTATTTTAAGTCAAATTGAGTTAACGATAATAAAAGTCTCGTAATATAGATGTAGTGTGAAAATGGAAACTACGTGGAGAGTAGATAGAGTCTCGGCACGCTTCAATCTTGAACGACTTCTACACTTGAGTTCCCACAGGCCCAGCACAATGGCCAATTATCATTACCGCTGTCAAATCCGATGGACCACTCAGGGTTCAAAAATTTAAGGTATTTGTAGATCGATTAATGGTTCAACCAGTAATAAAAACATTACAAAGACTTGAGTGAGACGGTCTCACTCATTCTTATGGTGAGACGGAGGGTCTAAATATAATTATTTGGAGATGATAAATGACATGGGGTACATTATGTAATTTTTAAAAGTTTACTTATTACTTTGTCTCACCATAACTTATGGTGAGACGGTCTCATATGAGTCTTTCTCTAAAAACATTATTTCAATATTTTTAAAGTTGATATATAATTATTTATAGAGATACTCTGTTGTGAGGCAGCCTAAACTCTAGGCAAAAATCTTTGTACAATTCTTCTTCATCTCTTGTGATTTACTCATTTAAATGCATTTCAACTTTCCTGGGCTTAGAGCATGTGCAGTGGAGGTTTTCAGAGTGATTTCAATTAGAAATTGAAACTGAACTGAAACCACAAACTCACAGTGGATGTTTCAAAGTGGTCTCAAAACATTAGGACCACTCTGCGGTTGGAGTAATCTGAAACCACCCCAGTTTCATTCCCAAGGCAAGGCCATGTGAAGACTGGGCCCGAGCGTTAGCGCTGACCATTTTCCATGCCCAGCGATGTCACGTAGCAACCTCTGATTGGACCAAGTGATAACACTTGTACCACCCTTTTTTAAAAAAATAAAATAAAATCTGATTAAGACATGTGTCTCAATCATGTGGTGCCATGTGTCCCAACTAAAAAAATTAAATGATTTTTTGAAAATTTAAATTTAATTTCTGTAATTTTTAAAAATAGAAAAAATCGTAAAACATCTTTTAAAATTCTAAAAAAAAATCTTAAAAATTCTAAATTAAATTTTGGTTCTTTTTAAAAATTAAAATTACATTTTTATTAAAAATAAGGTTCTTTTTTAATTCTGGTTCATAAAATACTTTTTTTTGAAATTGAAGTTAATTTTAAATATTAAAGTTTAAAAAACAAAATTCAATTAAAAAATTACAAGTGTATTATTAAATTTTACATTTCAATTTATTTTGGTAGGTAAATTTATTTAGATTAAATATTGAAGGTAAAATCAATGAGTATGATAGACAAAATCAAGTAGGGTTCATGGAGTGGTTTCAACCATTGTCGAAAGAAAAATGGAGTGATTTCTTTGTGGCTTCGGTTGATGATATTGAACAAGTAAATTTCTTTGTTCTCAAATAAAAATAGCCCATATGATTAGAAAGCTACCAGTATACTCTCTCCGTTCCAAAATTATTAGTTTTTTTACCTTTTCAAAATAAAATTTGGTAAAATTTAACCCTATATATAAATTAAGAGTGGGTCTCCTGAGATGCGGCCCGTCCATTGTATTTTTTATACTTATACACTGCATTTGTTAAATTACTTACTAAATGTAGAAATTTAAAAATATTTTTTTACATTATATATTTTTATATTTTCACATTCAAATGCACATGATTACTTATTTTAACTTTTAAAATACAATATTTAAATTTTATAAAAAGATTACAACATTTAAGGTGAAAGCTACAATGGACTGTCCATGGACTTCTGGACAGGCCGCCCTTCCTGAGATTTTTTCTTAAATTAATATATGTATAATAAATATAGGTTAAAATGTATTTACGCCCCGAGTTCTTTGTTTGGTGCACATATACCCCATAGTTTTTCAAAAGTGCACATATACCCCTCCCAGGTTTTCAAAAGAGCATATATAACCCACCCAAAATTTCAAAAGTTCACACATACACCCATAGGTGGAGATTGGGGTTTGAAAAAGTGAGGGGAATATTTGCACAAACAAGGAATCGGGGTATATGTGCACTTTTGAAAAATTGAGGAGTATATATGCACTAAACAAGGAAGTGGGGCACGAATGCACTTTATTCATAAAAATATCATGTGAGATATTTTTATATTCATCTTAACATTTAATTTTTAAATATTAATTTTTTATGCAAAAATGTTACATGTAGTTAGAGATTTTGACAGTCAAACATGATCATTGAATATCGTGAAAAAGTAAATAGACTAATAATTATATGACGGAGACAGTATATCTTTTTGTCAAAAAATATACATAACAAAGAGCATTTTATGTCAGACCATCTAAGAATTAGATCAATTATGACAAAGTTTGTTCTTTTAACTTTTAAGGTTTGAGTATAATTATTTACAGGGTCAAATGATTTTCTGACTCTGTCTTTAGGGTGAAAGTGCCAATATAACCCTACAAAACGAGAAAGTCTCAAAAATAACCCCAACTTTCTGATTTATGTGTCAATCTAATTTTGGAAGCAATTGACTCCAATAGTCAACATTGGAATTGGCTGAATTTTAAGGAAACAATAATTTTACCCTTAAATTTTTAAAAAAAATAAAAAAGAAAAAATGGAAAAGACTCTTATTTCATTATTTTTAATCCATGAGTAAATTCATCATTTCTGGCCAATTCCGGTGTTGACTATTGAAGTCAGTGACTCCTAGGGTTAGATTGACACATACATCATAAAGTTAGGGTTATTTTGGCACTTTCTCATTTTGCAAGGTTACATTGACACTTTCAGCCTAAAGGTAGGGTTATTTTAGCACTTTACTCTTATTTATATTTTGAGACATATTTTTTTAAGAAATCAAAAGTATAGGAATTTTATTGTAATAAATGAAAACAAATATCAAATCAACCCATTAGTTGTATTAGTTACTACTATAAAATAATTTTATCTAAGGGTTAATGGTGTAAAACAAAACTTTGTGTACATTATATTATCAAGTTTTTTTTCATGCTCAATTTTGTCTTATCTTAAAATTTAATTAGAAACAAGATTGGATTTATCATCTAAAAACCCTCACCGCCGTCAAGTCTCTTGTTCCTCTGAATTTTTTTCTCCATCTTCTTTTTTCCATCTCCCCATCATGGGAAAATGGGGAAACAATATTTTTTTCCAATTGATATACTTTTAATGATTATGTTATTGAATAAGTATGGATTTGTTTTCATACATTAGTATTGTTCTTCGACTTGATAGATTAGATTGATGTGTCCATGATGAACATTTAATCTAAT
>JAULKK010288277.1:0-48150 GCA_032355705.1 Rubia peregrina
GTGGGGGTGTGAAGTGGAGATGTGGTGGGGTGGGGTGGGGTGGAACCGCGGTGGAGAGTGTGCAATGGGGGGCTGGTATGCGGTGGAGATTGTGCGATGGTGGGTGGTGATTTAGGAAGAAGAAGGAGGAGCTGAGAGGTGGAGGAGAAGAAGATGCAGAAATATTGTAATCATTTTCAGGTTGGTCAATGCTGGATTTTTTAGGTTCAACACCGGATATGGTAATTTTTGGTAGAATTGTACAATTTGTTAATAATTTAGGGTTAATTTTGCACTTTCATCAACAAATTAAGGTTAATTTTAGAGTTTCAAATTTTACGGGTTATATCTTCACTTTCACAATATAATAGGGTTAAAAAGGCACTTTACCCTAGAATCAATTATCCCTTTTCTTAGCTTATCCTAATTATGGAAAACGTTTTAGCACTAGTCACTTAAGTAAGATCAGTACTGAATCAATCCCACGTCATAGACCTTCTTCCTTACTCCCCTTCCTCGTCTGATTCTTCTATATTTTAAAATGTACATGGATGAACCACAATACAGACCTAACGTCAGAATTGACATAAATTAATGGAAGTGTCGAGAATAATAAGACCGAAAACTGAAAAGGATAAGGTAGCTAGTGTAGAACTATGCGAAATAAATATTATTAGAAAATATTTTTTAAAAACAAAAGGTATAAAGGGGCTTATCATTCCAATAAATATTTTAAATAAGGATAATTATAAAAGCGTGTGTTTAAAATTTATTAATTACAGAGTATCCAATCTTTTTTATTTTATTAATTTCACTATGGTGTAAGAGATATCTTGAAAGCCTATATTACCACAAGTTATGCATGGAAAAATGTTGAGTTATAACGTAAATCGTGATTCTTTTTTACTTGTCTTATTGGCAAATTCTAGAGAAAAATTATCTTTTCATAGGCATATGAAAAACGGAAATGAATTAAAATTTTATAAAGATAAAACATTTTAGTTGCAATATTAAAAATTTAGTATGCAACGTGCAGTGGTTCTAAGTTTATGACCCGATTAATTCAATGAAAAGTTTTATCTTAATTTTTCTAATTTGTAATATAAATTTTAGTTTTTCCATAACTTAAGGAAAAAACTTCTTTAAAGAGTCTATCTTATTTATCCGTCACTTAATATATTATTTTTTGGTAAAATTCAACTGGTTCTTTCATTTACTTGCATTACTTTTTCAAGAGATTCTTGTACTCCATCAACAACTTCTTTACCATTCTATTCCTTCCTTATTAGACCAAAGGAGTCAATACATATGCAACCCTATTTTCTCCTTATTATCTTTAAATAAGAATTATAAAAGAGTGCATCTTTTGAAAGACGGTCTTTGCATAAGTTATGGAAAGATCAAGGTTTAAACTGTAAATTTGAAGAAATTAAAATAAAATTTTCGGGTTATATTAATCGTGTCATAAACTCATCACTCATATATGTTGCATAATAAATTTTTAATATTGCAAATAAAATCTTTTACATTTCTATAATTTCAATTCGACCACTTCTTTCTATATGTCTATAGAAAGACAAGACTTTGCCTTATAAAAATCGCAAAATTAATTATTCCAATCATGCATGTTTCTCCTTAACACGTCACCACATATAAAATTTTCTCCACATAATGCAAATCCAACAAAATCCGCATCTATATATATACTCAACCCAACCCACAATTATGATTCCCATGATCTCATCAATAATATCAAACCCCATGTATATATATTCTCTTTTTTTTTAATCCCAATAGCTAGTGCATTCTCCAACATACTCCATATTGTTTGATGCGGGAAAAAGCATAAACATAGTAGACCCCATTTCTCATGCAAGCTACCCCTCTCCTTTGCTATTTGGGCACTTTTATTACTCCCTCAATCCTTTAATTTTTGCGTAATTGTTTTTTCTATTTTTAATAATCATGATTGATCATCAATATCTCTAACTACGTGTAATAATTTCAGTTCATCTCTTGAAAGATGAGGAAAGACCAAGGTTTAAACAACAAATTCAAAAAAATCAAGATAAAATTTTTCAGTTGCATTAATCGGATATAAACCTATCACTACCAAGTTGCATAATGAATTTTTAATATTGCGACTAAAATATTTTACCTTTCTATAATTCTAATTCAACATCATCTTTCCATATGCCTATGAAAATGTGGTATTTCTCAAAACTTTGCCCAATATAATTTCTAATGAAAAAACTTAATGTTTAGTAAATAGATGTTAAGATGAATTTAACGTGACCCCACATGATATTTTAATTATACAAATATTAGTTGAAATTTAGGGTCAAAGTTTACAAAATTTGACTTTGAAAAGAAATTAAGTAAGTTTTAATGGTTAAATTATAATTATTTATACATTGCGATATATTTTAAAACTATAGAAATTCCGTTGCAATAAATAAAATCAAACATCAAATCATCTCATTCGTTACATAAATTTTAAAATGACTCAGTTTAACGGTCAGTCGACTTAAAGCATGACTTTTTTTAAAAAATATTGTAAAGTTTAAATTATGACTGAATTACTTTTTTGGTCCCAACATATATTGAAATACCATTTTTTGGTCCCTATTGGCAAAATCGCGTATACTCAGTAACCAGCAAATACAAAATAATTTTTTGGTCCCCAAAGGTGGTTTTCAGGTAAACCAAAATTATTTTCCGATATAGACAGGGGTATTTTTGTAATTTTAATAATTAAAAATATTTTCAATTTAAAATAACAATAATATTTTTAAACCCTAGGCTCGCTGGCCACACCTTTATGTCTGCCGTCCACCGCCGCCCTCACCCTCACTATCCCTCACAGCTTCTCTCCTTCCTCTCCACTCTCTTCGTCCTCATCCACGCCACCCTCACCCTCGTCAACCACTGCGCCTTTCGACCAACTCACACCACTAGCTTGCCGCCCATTCGAATCGACCAACTCACACCGCTCCCTCATCGACCATTCGAATCGACCAACTCGCACCACTTTCCGAAAGTTGAAATCGTAGGTCTTTGCAATTTGAATCGAGGAGATGGTGACGAGGCTCACCCGAGAAAAATCAGAGCAGCAGCAGGGCAACGTTGGCTTCCCAGATCTCGAGCACAGCGGCTTCGTACTTTCGACCAACTCGTACCCTCCCTCGCCGGCCATTCGAACTGACCACCTCGCAAGAATAAGCTTCCAATGGCAATTCAAATCCCTAGGTCTCTACAATTTGGGAAGTCGGAGATGGAAACCCGGAGACAAAGAATCTGGAGATGGCAAACCTTGAAACCTAAAGACGACGAAGGTTGAAGGGGTGTGTTTTGCCGGAGACTGAGAAGCTTGAAACCTGGAGAAGCCGAATATGGAAACCTGAAGACACCGAAGAAGAAAAACTAATAAGTTATTATTTTTTTAGGAAAAAAAGTTTCTTTTCACGTAATTCTGTCTAAACATTACCTGAAAACCACCCGAAATATGATTTTGGGAACCCAACAAATCATTTTATACTTGTTGGTTGCTGAATATAAGCGATATAGGCATCGGGGACCAAAAAATAATTTTGTCTTAAATTATTTTCATCCGCCATTTTTTTTTGGAATACTGGTTACTTTTCATTACCAAAAAAATTTCAAACACAAGCGATCAATGATTCAGCTCTCCATCCTTCTTTTCTATCCCCTCTCGAATTCTATCATCATTCTAGCACAATCTTAATTTAGTCTAGGCTTACACCACACTCTATATACAATAGTTTCTAAGATATTGCTAACTAATTCCCCTTCTTTATGTACATCTCTTGCAAAACTTTTGTCATTTCTGAGCTTCCATATGGTGTACATCATTTCTGCAGTTCCAGTTTTACCAAACCAGCTCTTTAGCCCTTTCCTCACTGTGTTTCAGCGCCCAATCTTTTTCTCTGTCCCATCCTTTGGGCTTCCTTCTCCATTGCATCCAAATTTCCTACCAATTTTTTTTGTTATCTTACATTCGAAAAACATATGTTGCATTGTTTCCTCATCATTACAAAACTAACATTTTCTCTCTACTGGAATTCTAATTTTTATCAATCTGTCTTTAGTTGCCAATCTGTTTTGGCATCCCATCCATACTGTGAATTGAGCTCTTGGCCTTGCTGTATTGTTCCAAAAAAACTTTCTCCATTCCACCTTTTCCATATTTCCCCTTAGCTCCTTATAAATTTTTTTTAGTTTGGAACTTCGGTTCTACTCTCATCTTTTGCCATGCTTTCATATTCTTCACTGGCTCCCTGAACTTCACAATCTTTTGATCGCCCAAGAAATATTTAGGGTCAAAGTCTGCATAAAAGAACGACATAAAGCTTCAACATGTTTTAGAAATTTCTTAGGCAGTGGGAAACTCTGCATCTAGTAGTTTGCTATCAAAAAAGCACACTTTTAATTAATACTGATAGCTCAGTAATTTAGAACTCCAATGTTTGATCCTGGATGTCATCTTATTTATCAAAGGTTGACACATATGTATTGACATTTTTTTGCTGGTTACAGGCACACCTAAGTATTTGAAAGGCATGTCACCTTCCTCAAATCCTTTCAGTCTCCTTATTTCCTCCTTTTGCACTGAATCCACTCCTCCAAAATAAATTATGCATTTACTAGGATTTACAGCTAATCCTGTTGATCATGCATAAGTGTTAAAAGCCTTCATCATCACTGCTACATACTCTTTATTGCCTTTTCAAAACAGGAGCAAATTATCTGGAAAAGACAAATAAATAATATCTAGCTTTCCACTTCTATTATGAAACTGAAATTCTGAGTTGTTCTTTAGCCCATGTAAACACTTGTTTAAGTACTCCATCACCAACACAAACAATAGAGGAGATAGGGGATCTCTTTGTCTTAATCCCCTGTTTGTAGTCAAGAAATTTTTTGATTCACCATTTATCAGATACCTGTAGAAACAGTTCTGACACAAACCATTATCCACCATATTACTTATAAAGTGAAGCGTCAATATTAAGTGCACTGAGAGAGTAAAAAACAAATCACTAAAATAAAAACAAGCATAAAGTGCATTTATACCCATTGTTCCTTTTTTATTACACATATACCCCCATATTTTTCGAAAGTGCAATTATCCCCCATGATTTTTAAAGTGCACATATACCCTCCATGTTTTTTGAAAGTGCACATACTCCCCATATTTTTTGAAACTGCACATATATATATACACACATAACCTTTTAGCCGGATACTGGCATTGAAAAATTAAAGAGTATATATCCACTAAATAAATAACTGAGCTATATATGCACTTTTAAAAAATTGAGATATACTCCCTCCGTCCCACTTTAAATTGCTTATTTACTTTTTGAGAGTCAAACTTTGTGAACTTTGACCCTAAATATAAATTATTATGTAAATAATAAATATATCATGTGAGGAATTGTTAGATTTGTCTTAACATCTATTTTTTAATAATCAAAATTTTATGCGACATTATTATAAGTATCTAGAGATATTTACGGTCAAACATGCTCATTGAATACCGTGAAAAAGTAAATAAGCAATTTAGAGTAGGACGGAGGGAATATATATATGCACACTAAACAAAAATCTAGGGTATAAATGCACTTTACTATAAAAAATTAAATAAAAACACCCATTCCTCCCACTTCCTATCTCTGTATATTCATCTTCCAATATGTAATATCCATCCAACAAAAATTATAATAACATAGCCTCTTTCCTCCCTCTATAAATATAACCACCAGCTCTCATGTATGCCTTGCTAAATCCACTTCTTCTCCAACCTCCTCTTATCTGAAAAAACACAGAGTCACACAATATAAAGTAGTACCAAAATACACAATGGATGCTGCTAGAATTACTGCAATCATTCACACATCTTCTGAAAAAACAATGACAATCGCTCATTCTCAGATCCCAGCAGCCTCATCAACCCTGATGTCGCGATCGCCGTGGCACTCCCCGGTGCCATACCTCTTCGGAGGCCTGGCCGCCATGTTGGGACTCATCGCCTTCGCCCTCCTGATCCTAGGCTGCTCCTACTGGCGCCTCTCGGGGTTCCTAGAAGGTGACGAGAGGGACCTGGAGGCCGGGGAAGGGACCGAATATGGAGGTGAGGATGAGGAAATGAAGAAAATCTCGAAGCCAGTTTTCGAAGAGAAGTTCTTGGTGATCATGGCCGGACAGCAAAACCCGACATGTTTGGCGACTCCGATGTCCAGCCGGGCGTCATCTTTTGGCAGTTCTAAGAATGGCTCGTGCACTTGTATGCACGAGGACAAGATGAAGGAAGAGGAAATAAAAAGTAATCCTAGCCAGGTTGATATGGGAAGCATGGAGGCTAACTCAACCAATCAAGCCAATCAAGTCTCGTAAAATTTTACTCCGCGGTCTCACCCAAATGTTCTTATTTCTCATTTTGGTTGAAATTTGTGGCTGAAATTTAGTCAGGTCATTCAAAACCTCACTTTTTCTCCCACATCAGCATCCATAAATGCCTGTACAAAAAACAAATAGGAACCTTACGATGGGCGGAGAAAGTATTATTATTTTGGATTTTAGGTTATGAAAACCCTTCATGCTTTCCTTGATATCAAGAGGCTAAATAACCCGTCATCCCGACACCACTACGCATGTCTCAAGAGATTGGAGATGGTTAAGGGTTTTTGAAATGCCAAAAATCAGACCTGAAAATGGCAGCAGATAATGGGAATTTTTGGAACGTTGGAACGACAGCAGTGCTCATATGCCTTTATTTCGCTTCAAGGATACGGGGATGATAAAATGAGCTGGAAATCTGCTGTGTTAGGTGAAGGACAGCCCGAGGTGGAGCCTGGTGAATGGAATTTTTCTCTTTCTTTTGGAGAAAGATAATAATTCTGCCACTTCCCATTATTCCTGGTTTTCTCAGAAAGAAATTGCATGCTGCTAAAGTTTTGTGGGAGATTGAGCATGGCTAACTCAGTTTGTAAAATTATAATTGGGCAGAAACTAAGAGAGCAGATGGAGGATTTGTATGCTCAAAGAGAGAGATGAAGAATTATTAGGGTAAAATTGTACCATGCTTTTGCTTTCACCCTTAATTACTACACACTACTAGGGTTGAAAATATTATTGATATTTGAGTTTTTATTTTCTTTTGTCTTGTTGTTTTAGTTTGAATTATTTTGTTGTATATAGAGCTGGTGAATTCATCTTTCCCAAATAATATTTTGAGATTTATACATGTACATTTACATTGCTATTCAAAACTTTAAGTCAATCAATCTAATTTGTCGTGAACACATAACGCCAGTCCATGTGATGAAACCCACAAAAATTTAGCTAAGGGTTAAATCATATTACTGTAAATTAATTATAATGTATCACTTTGAAAGCGTTGCTCTAAGAGCTAAAATGTTAAGTTTGAGCTATTACAACACTTTTACAAATGTTATCTTAGGTGGTGTGTCATTAAATCTAACACAACACTATTTAAAATTTAGGTAACATTTTTCAAATGTTTATAATTAATAATTAATTTATAAGTTATTATAACATTTTAATAAGTTTTGCTAGAATAGTATTACGATAACTTTAATTTGTACCAAGTTCGAGAGAAACTTAATTTATAAGGAAAGTTTTGTACTCCCTCCATCTCATTTCTTTTTTTCTTTATTAATTCTCGAGAAACAAATATTATTCTTCATCGCCTTAATTCACCTTAATTCAAATTTCATACTATTCATTCAAACTTTCTATATATAATCCAAGATTTTAGCATTGAACACTTTGCAGTAATTTCTAAACAATCATACAATTTGATTGAACTGCTCATCGATCCCAAAACATGTTATAATAAAGAAAATTCTATACTCCCTCTGTCCCAGGGCATTTTGCCCAGCAATCATGATCACGCAGTTCAAGAAACATGTTTGACCGTTAATATCTTCACTTACATATAATAACGGTAAATAAAAATTTGATATTTAGAAACTACTTGTTACGACGAATTGAACAATACCACATATGATAATATTGTTGCTCATATTTCTATTCAAATATGAGGCCAAACTTTGATAGAGAATAGTGCCTGAAAAGCAAGTGGGTAATTTGGGCTGAGACGGAGAGAGTATTCTTATTTGGTTTTAGGGAAAAGTGCAAAAATAATCCTAAGATTGAGAAAGTGCAGGAAGGACTTTGTAAAATTTGAAAATGCAAATATAACCCTATGTTTTGGAAGAATGTGCATATTACCCAAATTTCACTATCGCGGCGTCGAATTGACAAAAATATCCATAGGTCAATGCTGGACCGCACCGGTCAACACCGGTCAACACCGGTCAATGGTGGTAAACTCCGGATCGCCGCCGGTCGTCGCCGTCGGCTAATGGTGGCCTGGTTAGATCAGTACTTTTATTAATAAGACAGGGTTAGATCAGCACTTTGGTAACAAATACAGGGTTAAATTTGCATTTCTCTAAAAATGATAGGGTCAGATTAGCACTATCATAAAAAAAATCTTTTTGAGGAGAGTCAACTCTTTCTAAATATGCCTTCATTACAACTTCATAATTTATTTATTTTTTGAAAAATAAGGTCTATTCCATTAATCATTGGTAAAGTACAACTTCATAATCTAATGTATGATAAATATATTTATAATTTGAATGTTATATTCTAATTAATTTTCAGTACTTCCTCTATCCCTGATAAATAAGCACATTTTGACATTTGGAAGTCAACTTAAACAATTTTCAACTACTTTAATTTCTTTATTCAGTGTGTAAAAACATTTTTAAAATAATAATTTAAAAATATATGTGATGATGAATCCAACAACATTTGACATGATAATAGTTTTGCATATATAATAACAGAATTTAATGAATGAATTTGACTTCCAAATAGATATGGAATAATTATCAACTATAGTTAAAAAATAAATTGTACCACTAGAATATGGTGTTTTATAAGGACCACAAGCATCATAATGTATCAATTCGAATAAAGAACTAGCATTCGAAGAATTCAAAGAAAAACTATGTCTAGTATATTTTTCTTTATGACATACAGAGCAAAGAACAAAAATATGATTTGTGCTAAAATCATGAGTAGAAGCAGAAGACAAAACCCTAGAGAGAGGATGCCCAAGACGCTGATGCCATAAATCATAATATGAAACTGAAGCAACTGTTGGAATAGACTGCAAGATATGAGAAAGAACATTCGTATCCAGCAGATTAAACCAATAAACCCCACTTGTTGTTCACTCACACGAATCATATTCCTCGTACTGATTTTCTGTAAAATGCAGTAATTTTCAGTAAACAAATCTAGACATTTTAAGGCAGATAACAATCTAAAGCAGGATAATAAATGACATCGTAGAGTAGTTATGTAGAGCATGTGAGTTAGAGTAACACCTCCAAAGAAAATAGAACCATATTGTATCGCGAATGAACAGATCCATCAGGCAGTATAACATTCACAAAATTGGCATCAGTAGTACCTTTATCACCAGTCACGTGATATGAGGCTCCCGAATCAAGAATCCATGGTAAATTAGACTTACCTGACCCATGGTCAGACACAACATTAACCTAATTAAATAAATGTAGGGTCGTACTCCACTGGTCATCAGACGAAGCAGGACCAAAGTCAGAGCAGGCAGAAATATGGTGAGGGGCCGCTGCAGTGTGACCATGCGATGATACAAATACACCAACAAAAATTAGTGGAGCCGTGCAGACACCGGTGACCGGTCCACCATTCCCAGCAATGGTGGTCGGTGGAGTCGGCCCCATCTTTTTATATTTCTGGTTCAACTCCTTGAACCAATCTAGTATGCATGTGAGATTGAAACATATATATTTGTCGTGACCCTTCCGATGACAATGCGTACAGGTGACATTCTTGCGATCAGCTGAAGTGAAAGAAATTGTCGAAGAGCCCGAAGGTAATAGGTGTCGTACATCATATGTCATATAGTCAGTCGAAGGCTCACGAGTCCGAATGATGGCTTTGTGATCCTCCTCTTGAGCAATAAGAGCATATATGCACATGACAGGTGGCAAAGGATCAGTGGTCATGATGTTGGATCGCAAGGTGTGATAACCTTCATCAAGACCAAGGAGAAATTGATAGATCATGTTTCTCTCATGTTCTTGGAAGACATTGGCAGCATGGTTGTAGGTGCACAATGGTTTACAAGATTCACACGTGCAAGCTAAAGGAGACCGAAGGGAGTTGTAATTACCAAACAACTTCTTCATTTTTCCAAAATAAATTGCAACGGTATGACCATTCTGCCAACAATTCTGTATATCTTCACACATCTGCAGAATTTTCAGACCATTCCTAAGAGTAAATCGTGCCTTACGATCATCTCATAATTCCTTGACTGTGGCATAGTAGCTAGTAGAAGAACGCAACGGTGGATCTAGAGTCTGTAAGATCCAACATACAAGGGTAGCATTAACCCAGGCCAATCAACTGTATCAGGATGATTATTCGGGGGTTTGGTAATGGTTCCATCAATGAAACCAATCTTCTTCTTGTCAAGAATAGTGCCACAAATTGTAGAAGACAATTCAAAAAGGTAATTCCTGCCCCTTTTAGTATGACGGGGCAGATTGACAAACTGGGGCCATTAGAAGTAATAAGATAGTTAGGATCATTCAGAGGTCGACCAAAACATACAGATGATTGAGTGCCAGATTGTATCTACAACTATTTTAGTAAATCTGCAATCATGTCGGTAGCATTCAAATTTTGTAGCTTGTTAGCCTCAGCTTCAGCGGCAATGCGGGCTTGCTCAGCAGCATCAGAACTAGGACCAGAGGCAAGATCATGCATGGTAGTAAATTGCCCAGATCGGCAGCAACCAGAGGTGGCAGCGGCGCAGATAATCAGGCAGCAAATGCGCTGTGGCGAGTGACGTAGTAGGCGACGGTGTGTGGATTGGATTGGTTGCATGTGTGGATCATGGGGAGATGGATTTGGGCAGCGTACGACAACGTACGTTTGCGACAACCGGAGAAAAGGCTACGAAGAGTCGTCGGATGAAAGATCGGCAGAGGAAACCGGCGGACGACGATGAAGCGTGTTGGAGACGAGCTGTTGTTGGTCGGCTGTGGTAAACTCCAACAAAATATGGTAGCGGAATTTTTTTAGGGTTTCAAAATTTTAGTCTCTGATACCATGAAAAATTTAAGGGTAATAATTTTGTGATTGTATCCATGTTTCGGGGTACATTATATAGATGTACAAATACCTATACTGAAAAGGGGAAAAAATCTAATCTAATTACAACTACAAGTAATATTCACATAATATTGTTATTTCTTAATAAAGTGTGATTAATTTTATTCAAATATTTTGCTTCAAATATTCTGAATATAAAATCGAAACGATTTACTACACCCAGGAAAGTAGCTGGAATAATTTTATTAATTATCATTAGCATAGAAACTATTGTGGAATAATTCTTTGATTTGATAGCGAGTTTCCCACAATCAGCACAGAGATCTGTGTGAGTGCCCTATATCTAATCAATCAGTGGACTCTTTAAACTAATCCTTCTTACTTGGCCAATGTTTGACACTTTTGCGTAATAGGGCAGGATTAATTAAAATTAATGACATATAATTAGCACCACATACAAGTTAATGCGCCACTAGATATTTTACTAAGTATTATCTTTAATTGAGTCTTTGATACTCCCTAGGTTCTCTAATATTGACACTCTTACCATTAATGGATGATCTTTTTATATTGACATTTTACATTAATGGCAAATACTAGATTAATTTCATTCATTCCATTTACTTTTTCTTTTACCAATACAATCTCCATCACACAAAATTTTAATAAATTTTTTTGTGTCATCTTACAAGTGTCAATATAAAGTGACCGAGGGAGTATCTTAGAAGATGTGTGTTGTCACCTATCAACATTCTCCATTATGAGATAGCAGTCGGTCCTTGCTTTTGTAAACAAATACTATCAAACTAGCTCGAGTGGTGGATCTGATGGCTGTTGAGATAATCACTAACAGACAAGTTGAAAAATTGTTGAGATTATGATTGTTCCATGCACAAGATAATTTTTATTGAGTATGATTTGTGAAAGTTGTTATTTTCATTGGTTATAGGGCGATTATAGTTCTTTTTAAATATAATTCGACATTGTACTATTAAAATTAAATATTCTACTTCCTCCATCCCAGCGAATTCTGCAAAAAGAGAAGATGAGTGTTTTACTTTTTGATGTGTGAAAAATCCAAAATACCCCTGACTTCTTCATTCATCATCTGATCTTCTTCCTTCCTGATTCGTTGCCTCACCTGTCCTCCTCTCCCACCTCACCTCTCCTCCTTCTTCACCTGCTCGCCTCCACCTCACCTTTCCTCCACCGCCTTGCCTCTCTGCTTCCGCCTCTCTCCGGTCGTAGATGGGTTAAGCTAGGGTTCCAGTGCAGATGGGGGGGAAGCTAGGTTGCGGCGAGGGAATGTGATGGTGCAATTACGGTGTGGGGTGGCGGTCGTAGATGGGGGAGCTAGAGTTACGGCGCAGGTAGAGTTGTGGCGGAGATGAAAGCATAGGAATAGAGTGGTGGCAGAGGGAAGGGGATGAGGTGGAGACGAAAGCAGGGGAGAGGAGTGGAGGTGGAAATGCGTGGGAGGTGATCAGGGGTGGTGGCGGAGACACAGGAAGTGGTGGTGGCGGAGAGCACAAGGTGGGTTTTGAATGAACAAAAAATATAGGATTGAAGATTATTTGTGAAGATGGGTTGGGCTTGGTAAAATTTTAGTTTTGTGAAGGTAATAATGTCTTTTAGAAAGTTGAATATTTTTAAAATAGAAAGTGTGAAGATTTGTCTGACACAGACGAAAAAAGAAAATGTGCAAATTTGGATAGGACAGAGGGAGTAATTACCTCCTACTTTTTACACATAATAAGTTTTATTTAAATCTAAGAATATAAAAAACACTATACTTAAATGCAACGTTTTAGTTACAAAGTAAATATTTATGTTTAAAAGTACAAGTTTACGTTTAAAAGTATAATGCTTATGTCATAACTTACAACTCTTTTCCAAAACTAAGCAATTTTATAATATGGTTATTGATGTTGATTTAAATGATGAATTTTACCAAGACCGTACAACCTATTTTATAGCTAGATACATAGGGTACAGATGCAAATAGACAAAACAAAAGAATGATCCAGAGAAGACTATTTACATTCTAACAATTAATCACTATCACCCCCTTAAGCGGATCGTGGGTAGAATCGTCACGCGGAGCTAGGATTGAAAAAAACAAAGATAGGACGAGGCAGACCCTTGGGGATAATATCTAAAATCTGTAGCTATGAAGGAACATGACGATTAATTAATTTCCGGAGGAACCAAGCTCACAGATAAAGTGATAGTCAATGTCAATGTGTTTCGCACACTTGTGGGCGACCGGATTCTGGGATAGAAATATGGCAGTGTTGTCACATAAAAGAAGAGGTGGGAAGGATAAAGGCATACGGAAATCTCTCAATAAGTTATTTATCCAAACTAGGCAAACGACGATATTTGTCATACCATGATACTCTGACTCACAACTAGATTGAGAAATATTGAGCTTTTTTTTGGCACTACAAGATACAAGACTGCCCCCGAGGAAAATAGCATAATCGTAGGTGGAGCGACGAGTCTCTAGATAGCGGGTCCAATCAGCATCAGAGTAACTGGAGAATAGGAGCAGACCAGTAGGGGGTTGGAAGATCAATCCATAGTTAGGGTACCACGTACATAGCGAAGAATACGGGTAACAACCTGATAGTGCATATCCCAGGGAAACTGCAGAAACTTGCTAATGGGGTTAACTGCAAAGGCAATATCTGGCCGAGTGATGGTGAGATACTGAAGGGAACCAACAAGTGATTGATAGAGCTTAGGATTGGATAAAGGCTCTACACTCGAGCTAAGAAGCTGGTTGCCAGGAAGAAAAAGTGTAGAGAAAGGAGTGGCATCGACTATACCAGCACGCTGAAGTATTTCAATGGCATACTTAACTTGCCCAAGGAAAAGTCCAGAGGTGGACCTAGACACTTCAACCCAAGAAAGTAGTGAAGAGATCTGAGATCCTTAATGGCAAACTCTTTGTCAATCCGAGCAATAAATTACTAAATGAGAGTAGGGTCATTACCAGTAAGGGTATTTTCATCGACATATAAACAAGGAGATAAATGATCTGGGACCCACGAACATAAATAAAGAGATAGGTATCAACGTGATGTCTCGTTAAACCACCAAATAATTCTTGATATATGTTAAAAAATAATCTAGCCCTGTGATAAGTAGGGTCAATCTAATAAAGAACGGTGTAGTTAAAATTCAATTTCTTAAAGATCAATTTTGGTGTAGTCACAATGCTTTAGTGCAAAAAGAGTGATTTTATCAACAAATAAAATAATTAATAAAACTAAAACTGCAAAGATATTAACAAATAGAGAAGCAATTTGGCATTCAAATAAATCCACACTAGTTTGACCCGATCCTTGGCACAATTATAAATTATTATCTATAAATCAACCAGCTATAGGATATAAAGTATTTGTTGAACTACCCCAATTCTTTCTTTGTTGATAGTTAGAAAGTATTTGCTGAACTAGCTATTTCTCTTATCGAAATACATCAAGCAAGTGTTTTCTAAAAGAGATGAATACTCCAATAGCATAAACACAAAATTAACCCAATGCAGATAACTATCCAAGTACTTGCAGGAAATAGTTATCTACCCAATTATTCCCTACCTATGTTACGACAACTTGCTATTTTTATAAAAGTTTACTATTTAAAAGGAAGTTTCCTACTTATTAACCCTTTTAAACAATTACGGATTTATGGAATTAATTAGCAATATCTCTATTAAACTCAAGTTGATCGGGCTCAAATAAAACAAGAAGAAATTATGCTCTGAACAATAACAATTATAAAATCAATTAGGCCTCGCAGATGCATTGAACTAGTGATTTATCATTCCACGACTAATAAACAATTAGCTACTCATATAAATTTAGCTGAACAAATAAAGAATATAAGATTAAATCATAATTAATATAATTAAATGACAATAAAATTAAAGAAAACAAATCAGGGATTTATGCAAGGGTTGCACAACATTGAATGAAGAAATGAATTGGAAATGAATTGATTCCAAAGCCCACAAAGTTTAATTCTTTTGTTGAAAACCAAGAAGCTTAGATACTAATCTATTGCATTAACTTTTGAAAACTAACGTTTCTCTCCCTCCTATGTCATCAATTTCTTCTCTTATTTATATCCACAAAAACTAACTCTAAGAGGGACCATAAAGAAGCTTTAATAAACATTAACAAAACTCACTTAATAACTTCTTAAAAGAACTTCAATAAAAACTATTATTTTAGAAGTATTCAACTCAACTCTAAAGGTTACAACTCAGTTAAGAATGGGATAAGACGAATTCTAGTATTTTCCCATATAGGACAGAACCAATAACTAAAAAAAAATCTCTTCAATTATTCACTCTTTTCCCAATACTTCAACAATTTCGCTATCAATTCCTTTCCTTGATCTCTGGAATTATGTCTTATAAAATAAGAATATCTTCTATTAGAGCACATCGCCTCCTTAAGAAGTTTAACCTGGAAAACCTAGTGGAAAAATTATTGGTTAAGGGAAAAGGAATACAATGTATAGCCCCCTCTCAAATTTTTCATAATCGTGAATTCTTGCACCAAAAACACCTAAAGTGAAAATTAAATCTCAATAAAATAAAAATAATCCCACAAAATATGAACACAATATACCACATAGTGGTGTTGCATGAAAAACTAAGGTTGAGCAGATATGATCCAAAACAATGAAACCAAGCTCTGGGTGCCTGCTTAATATCATAAATGGCCTTGTGGGGGCGACAAACGTAATCTGGATGGATAGAATCCCGATACCCAGAAAGTTGCTCCATATAGACAGGTTCATTAAGAATGTCATTGAGAAAAGCATTTTTGACATCCAATTGATGAAGTGACCACTAAAGAATGGTACCAATGGCCAAGATGATACGAATAGTAGAATCCTTCACTACAGGTCTGAATGTGTGAGTGAAATCAAAGCCTAGGAGCTGTGAGAAACCCTGTGCCACAAGACGGGCTTTTATAATGATAGACAGAGCCATTAGAATGATGCTTGATGTGATAGACCCATATAGAGCCAACCACATTAAAACCAGTGAGCCTGGGTACAAGATCCCAAGTGTGCAGCTGGAGAAGAGAAAATATATCAGCATCCATAGTCGTGGTCCAATTAGGGATTTTAAGAGCAAAAAAATCTACAAGGTTCAGTTTCGGCCAAAAGTGCAGTAAAGAAACTAGTGAGAACATATTCTGGAAAGGAACATCGTCAGACATGGCCAGTATGAGAGCGAGTCTCCATAGGGTGAGTAGGACGTGGGTTTAAGGAAAAGTTGTAGACAAGGTAAGGTAGAAGAATAATGGGTGAGGTAGGCTGAGAAGTAGCAGGAGTAGAGCCAGAAGAGGTAGCAGAAGCAGAAGCAGAGCCAGGAGAAGTAGGGAAGTAGAGTCGGGAGAAGTAAGAGGAGCTGCAAAGTTTGGTAATGGACACAATGGACAAGAGGTGATATCAGTAGAAGAAGTGGAGGAAAGGGCTCCACGGGAGAGTTAGAGTCCAAAAAGATGGAGACATCAAGTGAAGGGAAGAGGTAGAGGGGAAACTAGCATAAGGAAACAAATGCTCATCAAAGTGAGCATGTCGTGTAACATAAACCTTCTGAGTAGAAGGATCGACAATCTGAAGCCCTTGTATTGTGAACTGTAGCCCAAGAAAATATAGGGTGCCCAACTTTCACACAATAAGTATATCTTTGAGCACGCCTCATATACGAGGAAATCAACATTTATTAGTATATATAAGACTTTTTTTTGAAGGAGCGCAAAGATAAATGTACTGGTTAATTTTGTCTAAAGCAGATAATATCATTATAATATTGATTTGAAATGAACTTAACAGCTCCAACAAAGTGTTTTTGAGAGACGTGGAAGTTTTTTCAAGAAAAAAACACACGTACACATATCAATGTTGGAATATAAATAGCCCTCTCAAAGTGGAGAACTAAGTTGCCTAGTATATAAGTTTAGTGTGTTATTTCTTTTGTTAACCAATCGTCATGAAAATGCCAAGACTACTACCACCATAGATGATAACATTCCACATCTTGATCAAACATTTAAAGGTTATGTTCGGGATCCTCTAAGTGACATAGCAGATCTTGCCACTAGGGCAAGAAAAAAACTTGGAGATGCTTCTTTAAATGCTTTGATGGATCAACTTCATGATGAAGAATTAATGAAGAAATCAACATCGACAAGTTCTTGGATAAATTGTTCAAGAGTGTTGAGGAAGTGAAGAGATCATGAAGAACACAATACTCTTTTTCCCATCGGATTTTTAATGAGGTAGTGTTATTATTATAAACTATTGTAAAATTATTTCATTTTGGATTTTAGAGATTAAATTCGGCCTTGTGGGCTTTGAGGGGATTAATTTCGAAATCAATCCATTAGGGTTTGCAAATATTCAACTTTATTCTGATTAGAATTAGATTTAGTAAAATTAGATAAGGCAATATTCATTCAAGAAAATATCTTGATGAATCGGCCAAGAAGTCATTTATTTTAGGTATTATAGTTAGATACGGTTTTAGAGATTAAATTCGGCCTTGTGGGCTTTGAGGGGATTAATTTTGAAATCAATCCATTAGGGTTTGCAAATATTCAGTTTTATTCTGATTAGAATTAGATTTAGTAAAATTAGAAAAGGCAATATTCATTCAAGAAAACATCTCGATGAATCGGCCAAGAAGTAATTTATTTTAGGTATTATAGTTAGATACAATTTTAGTTTCTTAAAGTTAGATTCTGTTTCGGATTAGGGTTTCTGGCCTAATGAAGGCCTATAAATAAAAGGGGTTTAGTCGAGACTCTTCTCACATTTTTATCGATCATATATTCACAATCTTGAGTTTATACTCTTTCCTTGAGAGCATCTTCATTGTTTCTTAATCATACGGGTTAATCAAGTATCAATACCCTTGATTTGTGAACTAATTCTACGGGCTAATTAGTGAGCAGATTTTCAAAAATGGAGAGCAATCCCGAGGGATAGTTGTTAGAAATTTTATGCGGCTATATTAGGGTTTTCGAAATCCCTAGTTTGGTCAAAGATTTAAATGACGCAATCCAGAGTCTTCACTAGGAGATGTATATAAGTTGGTATCAGAGTAAAGCGAAATATCCTTGGCCAAAACTTTTCATTAGGAGTTTCGAGTTTTGAATTTTATTTAATTTCAAAATTTTCATTTAAATTTATAAACTCGCTTTTGTCAAATTTTAATTTTGTTTGTTTGATCTTTCTTAACATGAGGATTAAATCTAAAATCGAAGGACGTTGAAGGGTCCGAGAGTTAGAATACTTCGATATTACTATCTGCCTTCACCTTCATCAATCAAGTCAGGAGAACGTCGAAGAGTTTGAGTGTTAACAAGTATTATCCGCCTTCACCTCTTGGTCAGCTTTGTAGTTTTTAGGTAGCTTATACAGTGTATGTGCTTGCGATATTTTTCGTCCACTCTTCTGAAAAATTATTGCATACTCATAATCTTATTTGTTTTCTTTATCATTCTTTGATTCCATGATCTTGAATATATTCTTGAATTCTTGATTACACCTTATACAAATTTATAAAAAAAAACTAGCATTTTTTTGTCATTTTCCAGATATAGTGTCATATTCTTGATCATTACAATCTTGAATACCTCGAAGTTCATTTGAATCAAGAGAAAGTTGTCACGTATTTCTTATTCCAAGTTTTAAATGGGAAAATTTGTTCTAAAAAATTGAAAATAAAAACAAAGGGTAGCAGATTTTTGGGTTTTGAAATCCAGATCTAGGGCTTGAAAATCATAAATTTGGGGCTATTTTGTAATATTCAAAAGTATAGGGGCTGATTTGCAATTTTTGAAATTTGGGGATTCTTACTCGGATTCTAATTTCTTGGGAATAATAAATAATTAAAAAGGAAATCTGATTTGAATAAGGAAAAGGAAACAAAACCTTCATCGGATTAGGAAAAGGAAATAAAAACATTTTTGGGTTGGGAAATTGATCTGAATTTTTCGGCTTGGGCAGCATGTACGTGTATAAAATACTATTCCACAAAGGATTTGGGTTTGGAAAATTTACTTGAATTTTCGGAGCTTATTTGTCGCCTACTTAAAGCATTCATGTTTTGATCATATCTCATTTGATATAGTTTCAATTCTAGCCATTCAAGTTGAGTTTTGTTCTTTATTATCTTAAGAATCTGGAATTCCAATTCGTAGAGCCCAATTTTGAGCTTATATATTTTTAAAATTCGAATTAAATTTTGTTGTAATCATCTCCTATTTTGCTTTAAAACTACTGTGAATTGCTCGACTTGTAGACTTCTCCTTGTGAGTTGTGAGTTGTGAGTGTTATACACTTCGTGAGTGACCTTACTAAACAAAGGGGAAGGGGAGGGGGACTTTTTTGCACACATTTTTTTCTTAGTAATTCTTAGCGGTGATGACAGACGATAATCCAGTTGTCCCACCTTTTGTTGGTAATCCCAAAATCTACCATTGACGACCACCTGCAATGGTAGACATGGTGAACAACCACATAATGAGGCTCCAGAAAGTTGGGAGCAATATTGGTTCAAGCCTAACAAACCTAATGATCCAGATCGGTTTGCTATTGCAATAAATGTGCTCATGAGTGAAGTGCAAAGATTGTAGAGAAAATTCATAGCATGACCAATCTGACACCACCAACATCCACCAAGAGGGATGATCCTCAAGGATTTTTCCACAATTTCCATGGTTATGGTAGTTTGGAGTAAGATTATGATAATGCCTCAGAAAGATGATCACACAGAGGGTCTTCGAGAAGGCATCACCACAACAAACATCATTCCCGAAGGAGAATGAGGGACAGATCGGATTCCAGTGACATCTTAGATTGAGCTCGAGGCATCAAGGGATTAAAATATAACACCCCTAAATTTGATGGCCAACATAATCCGATGAAGTATCTTGCTTGGAAGCGATAGATCGAGAATCTATTGGATCTCAACAATTACATGTAGAAAGGAAAGGTTAAGGTGGCATAGTATTCCTTCACTCATTATGCAGTTGAATGGTGGAAGAATTTAAGAGAATCAAGACAGATTTCCAGGAAGAAACCTATCTCCACCTGGGAGAGATTGAAGCCTGAGCTTTGCCAATATCACGTTCCGCCTACATATTTGATGGAGCAACATTCTTATGCGGCTAATATGAAGCATGGAAATTGACTGGTTGATGAATATTGGAAAGATCTCGAGTTGACCATGAGAAGGGCCGGGATGAAAGAAAATGATACATTCATCAAGAATCAATTCATAGAAGGCTTGCGGGAAAATATTCAAACCCCAGTTAAGCTTCAACATCATGTATCAATGAGATATTTATTGGTAAAATAAATGTTGGTTGAGAGTACCCCGCGACCAATGAGGCAACAAGTTGGATTTCCCAGTAAAAAATTAGGGTTTGACTCGGGAAACCCTAGTTACAGATGTGGCAAAGGGATAAACATGGGCGGTCGTGGTTCGATGAAATCATTTTTCAAATCTGACTTGTAATATCAATGAATGAAGAATGGCACCCTCTACCCAACAGTCTTCGAAAAATCCAGGTAAGTCCCCTGCTTCTTCATCAAATAAGGTTTATGTTAATACTTCTACTTGTTTCCATTGTAAAAGAAAGAGGACACGTTCGTAGTAATTTCTCTCATTCTCAAATATTAACAGCGATTGAGGAGGGAGATAAAGAAGATGAATATGCCCATATGTCTGCATTGTATGAAAGTGTGGAAGAATGGGTAAATAAAGAGATCATCACAAATGACCATGGTGAACAAGGTCCAGAAACACAAGGTAATTTCATGTCATTGAGACTTCTCAATTCTCAAATGGCCCAATCTGAGGTACAACGGATTAATATTTTCCATACTCGTTGTCTTGTGAAAGATAAGAATTGTTTGCTGATTATTGATGGTGGTTCTTATGCTAATATTGTTTCCAATGTTCTTGTTAAATCGTTGTCTTTACTTGCTACTACTCATTCATCGCCATATAAACTCATTTGGTTAAATGGTAGTGGCGAGGTTAGGGTTAATAAATAATGCATGATTAACTTTAAGATCGAAAAATATAATGATTCTATCCTGTGTGATGTTATACGTATAGAAGCTATTCATATTTTGTTTGGGAGACCTTGGAAGTTTGATCGTAAATATATCCATGACGATTACACTAACAAAACAGCTATGACTAAGGATAGAACCAGGTATACTTTGACTTTATTACCTTCAGTAGCGCATGAAAATTGAGAAAGAGAAGTTTGCAACTGATCCTCAAATGGCTGGAAAAAACCCTAACCAGGATTTGAGGGAGATCGGCCAAAAGCTGAAAAAAAGAAGAAAACCTCTGATAATTTTGACCAAAAATCAGGGAGGGTTAATCCAGGTATGTCAAGTAAGTCATTGAATGAGTCTGAAAAATTGCGAAAAGTTTTATCTTCGCATCTAAGTCCCTTACCATCGATTTACATGATGAGACATGAACTTCCTATTGAGTTTGGTAGATCGTTTTATGCCTTTATTAGGGATGTGAACCGTTATTTTTCCAATCATTATTTTGTAATTATATAATATTTTAAGGAAAGTTACTTCGCTAAGGATAATATTCCTATTCATGTTCCATCACAGTTTGCTGAGATGTTACTGGAATTTAGAGATGTCTTTCCGGGTGAACTAACCCATAGACACATAGACTACCACCCATGCGGGCATAGAACTTGAGATTGACCTGCTTCCAGGCTCGGTCATTCCAATCGCTCGGCTTATAAAGCAAACCCTGAGTAGGCAAATGAACTACAACGACAAGTTAATGATTTACTTCAAAAAGTATATGAGTGTGAATCTTTAAGTCCTTGTGTTGTACTAGTCATTTTAGTCCCTAAGAATGATAAAAATGGGTGTATATGCATTGATTGTCATGCTATTAACAAAATAACCATTAATTATAGCCATATTATCACTGGGTTATATTATATTCTTGGAGATTTTCATGGATCTGTGATCTATACTAAGATTGATTTGACTCAGGGTTATCATCATATTCGCATAAAGAGAGAGATGAATGGAAAACTGCATTTAAGACTTGGTTCGGGTTGTATGAATGGATTGTTATGGCTTTCAATTTAACTAATACACCTAATAATTTTATGCGGTTGATGAATCATGTCTTGAGAAAGTTTATTGGTCAATTTTTGGTGGCCTATTTTGATGATATATTGATTTATCTATGGCCATCACCATCGCCAATCAGGTCAGATCCTTTCATAGTTTAGCTAATTTTTATAAAAGGTTTGTGAATAATTTTTCATTTATTATTACACCTTTAAATGAACTATTTAAAAAGGATATAAAATCCGTGTGGGGTGAAAGCCAAGAGAATGCATTTAATGAATAGAAAGTAAAATTATGTAATGTTCTTGTTCTTGCTTTACCTTATTTTAATGGTACTTTTTGAGATTCATTGTGATGCATATGGAGTTGGCATTTGTGCTATTTTAATGGAAGAGAATCGACCTATAGCTTACTTCAGTGAGAGGTTAAAGGGTGGTGCTCTTAATTATCTTGTTTATGATAGAATTTTATGCATTTGTGAGAGCTTCAGAGACATGGCATCATTATTTATTCATAAAGAATTTGTCATTCATAGTGATCATGAGTCATTACAATAAATGGTCTAGTTTTATTGAATCTTTTCCTTATGTGTTGCGACACAAAAAGGGTAAAGAGAATGTTGTTGTTGATGTTTTGAGTCATAGATATGTATTACTTACACATTTCAAATGCATTATGTAAGGGTTTTCATTCGTGCGAGAATTATATGCTTTTGATCCTGATTTTTCATTTCCTTACACTGCATGCGAAAATGGTGCTCATGAGATTTTTTTTTAGCATGATGGTTTATTGTTTCGAGATAAAAGGTTATGTGTTCCTTGGTGTTCTATGCACGAATTGCTTGTTAGAGAAGCTCATTCAGGTGGTTTAATGGGATATTTTGATGCACTTAAAACTTATAATTTGTTGCGAGAACACTTTTTTTTGCCAAAAATGGCACTCTTTGTTGATAGGATTTGTAGGACTTGTATTCATTGCTTGAAGGTAAAGTCAAAGAATAAACCCTATGGGTTATACACGTCTCTTCCTGTTCCTACACATCCTTAGATTGATATCTCTATGGATATTGTCCTCGGTTTACCACGATCTCAATCAAGTAATGATTCCATCTTTGTGGTTGTTGATGCAAAGCATGTTGGGGATTTATTTCTTAAACAAGTGGTTTGGCTACATGACATTTCGGCATCCGTTGTTTCTTATCGTGATTTTAGTTTTAATCCTATTTTTGGAATACCTTGTGGTGCAAGTTAGGGACACAATTGCTATTTTCGATTGCCAGTCATTCTCAATCTGATGGGAAAATAAAGGTCACAAATCGTACTCTTGGCACTCTTCTTCATGCCTTAGAATAACCTCTTTTTCATGCCTTAGAATAAAATAATTTAAAGAATTGGGAAGCGTGTATTCCGATAGCAGAGTTTTCTTATGATGTGATAATTCGATTAAGTAAAACCCTCGATGTTCACCTTGAAGTATTCCCTCCTGCAAAACAGATCCCGGAAGTGATTCCGAGGAAAATACTTCGATGATAAAGTCAATCTTTTCCTTAGTGAACTTGAATTTCCCAGTTTAGTTTCACTTACCTTATTCAGTGCTAATCTCCATGTATTTATAGATGTCTACAATCGTGGTTCCGTATTGTCAGCGTTTGAGATCGTGGGTTGCATCATGGTTCCTACAATCTCGGTTTATGGTTAAACATGTAAACGTGGTTTCGCCTTTATCGATTCGTGGCCGATTCTTTCAGCAAGGTTCAACCTTTCTCGGTTCGTTAGTGGTGTGGACGTTGGGCATCATGGTTGATTATTAGGTTGAGCCTAAATGCCAGCAGCCTCCAGATTATGGGCTAGGTATACACCATAAGCCCCCCTAGCCATGAAGACTAGTAAACACGAAATAATGCCTTTTTATTTTTGTAGTATATCCGCGAACTATTGTTTTGCGAATTCCTAAAGCTATAATAACTTATTCGCCTTTAATATAACTAAGATTTTCTTCGCGAAGTGTTACTCACTTCTTGAATGCTTTTACCATACTGTTTGCATTTTCAGTTTTAAAATTTCAATTTCGATTTTAAATTGTCTCCTTATCCGCTATACTTGTAACTAACTTAGCCATTTGAGATTTTGCCTCATTGAACCAAGATTTCCTCCTCCTTATTCGTTGTATTGTTCCAAAATTCTCTCTCTCACCGTTGTGTCTTCCCCTTTATAAATGCTTTGATTTTAGTTATTTAATTCTGTCATTATTCAGTGTATTGTGTCCACCTATATTCTGTCGGCTTCTCGTATTCCTAAAAAGGCAAGCTGTTTTTTGACAGACATTCATCATTACTTTTCTTATCTGATTTGACTTCTCTTACCTTTTAATTTTGTAAATTAAATTCCTTAACCCATTTTTATTCTATCTTCTTCTTGTTTCCTTTATTGCTCCAGTTCTTTGCCTCCCTTCATCAAAACCATAAGTTTTGCTTTTCATGATCTTCCTTCTCTATAGAGAAATACTTATACTTGTGTGTTTGTGCATCCTCTCTATTACAATAGCTTTGTTTTTTAACATTAGTGTAGGGATTCTCCGATTGGTTTTCTTCTTCTCTGATTTTTTTTCAGCATATACTTTTTGTTTCTTCTTCAATAATTGCTAGAATGTACCATTTTCCTTCTGTAACTTCTGGTTGATAGTTTTGATCTGTCTCTTAGGAGTTCTCACTGCTTCAATGTCTACCTCTAATATTGTCGAGCCTTCAGTAAAAGATGTTCCTGTTGACAATGTTGATTCAGGGAGGATTTCGACCGTCCCATCGGTTTATCTGCCGTTAGTAGTATTCTTTCTGATCACTACTTGGAAAATATTAAGGATAATTATCCTTTTTTATCTTCGTAAGAGCTCAGGGCCCTTGAGCCTTCTGAAAGTGTTTGCACCCCTCCTTCTGGTTTTATCTCCCTCAACTTCGATTATCTTAAGTTTGGACTTGTTTTTCCCTTACCTCAGTATGTTCTAGACTTACTCTCTGATTATCGAGTCACACTATCTCAGCTTCACCCTAAAGCTGTATCAATATTTGTTTCCATGTGTGCGAAGCGGCTGAAGTTCCTTTTTCCATTGATCTATTCTGTAGCCTTTATGAGCTTTGCAAGGTGAAAAGCTCTTCTAAAAAATTCACCCTTTACCCCCATCATTCCAACAGTCAAGTTCATCAGTGGATTCACTAATAATCTTGGGGTGTGGCGTAGAATTTTTTTCTTTTAAAACCTGGTAATGTGAATCAACAATATTTTCCACTTTGGAACTATAATGTTCCTAAATCAATTTTTAATGCTGATTCCGAGGTTATATTAACACTCAACGAACATTCGATGTTTCTTCTCAATGCTGGTACTATGAGCGGAGGTGTTGGCTTGTCACTATTTTGTTATTTTTTCTTGTCCTATTTGTTTATCTCCTACTTTTCTCATTGTCTTGTTATCTCTTTGTGCTCATCTGGTTATCACTGTACACTGAATTGCACATATGGATTTAACCAAGCATCCCATTGAGAGAATTTTTTCCTCTGATGATGAAGATGAGCAGGCCAAATATATGGCTGGTCAAACCAATGAATACACTAAAGTTGTTGTCTCCCCAGACAAGGTCATCGAAGTTGGTCCCCCAGCTAGTAACTTTCGAGGTAACCGCTAAAGAAAGTAGGGAGGTTGCTACTCAAAATACCCATGACCCTTCCAGTAGAAGAAAGAACAAGGAGAGAATAGGTGGCTCTTCTAATGCTTTAGAGCCTTCTCATAAAAAAAAAGGGGCACATCATCCATTATCACTCTAATCCCCCACTACAAAGCTGTGACTTAATGGTGGAAGGAACTATTCCTGCTAACCTATCCAAATTGTCACTCCATGAGACGATGGTTATGACATGTTTTTTAAGGACTTGTATGTGGTTTGATTTTGGGTTTCCTTATTATGATATCTAATCGCCATACTTGTTTGCCTACTTTTGAAAATCAGGTTGATGAGAGTTCGCAGCTCGTCAGCCAATGAGTTGCCGAGTTTGCTAATAGAGATGGTTTTCTCTGGGAGAAATGCAGGCGGTTGAAGCAAAGTGCACCGCTGTGACTGTCTCTATTGGGGATGCTTAAAAGCATGCACAGTCAGCTGATGAGCATACTTTAGCTGCTGAGAAGGAAGCTGATACGTTGCGTTCCAAGTTGGAGGAGCTGCAGGCTAATGGTCTTGCTTTGCCAAGGTACCCTCAGGTCCTTGTTGATTGGCTGGTGAAAATAAAGTCTTTCTGTGCTTTATTTTAAAGAAATTTCCGCTTCTGCTCGCAACGTTGGGTACGTCGAGGCTCTGGCTGAGCTGGGAAGATTGAACCCTACTGTGAAGGTCCAGAATTTTCCTAAACTGGCCAATTCTGAGAGGTGCTGGAGCAATAGAAGGCTATTCTAAACAAAACGTTCATCCGTGGAATTTCTGATGGCGGTCACCCTTACGCCTTGCTGTTCCTCCTTGCTGGTCTGCCTTGTTTTCCTTCTGTGGCTGAATTAAAGAAGTGCGAGGTTGATTATTTTATGGATCTTCCCTTCGGTTCCCATCCTTCTAAGCCTGCTATTAATTTGGAAGCTAATGCGAATGCTGAAGTCAATGCAAGAACTGAGGTCCCCCCTCTAATGTTATTAGATCTTAGTACCATTGATTTTTATTTGAAATTGATAAGAATATTTTGATGTATGTCTGTACTGTATATATTATTATGGGTATTAACTTTGAATTGTACTTATATTTTTGCGAGTTCTCATCGTATTTATTCATATGTAGGGTTTTGATATTTTGGTTGATCATAAGTTTTTGAAACATCTCGACTATTTGGTAACTAATGTTTGTTTTTATGATCGTCCTGGGTATATGTCATCTCCTTCATTTTGTCCTATTGAGCTGGATGAAGCTAGTCAGTCCTTGTCCAAGGAATACTTTGAGATTATTTCTACTAATCATTTTTCTAATCTTGAATCTATTCCATTATGTCTTGGATGGTAACTTCCTTTCACCTCATCATCTCCAACTCCTTCTGCGACATGCCTTGTAGCAAGTTTGTACCCAAGGGCTACAATATTAAATATTTGGACAAGGATATAGTTCATAGCTTAGTTGATCTTGGATATGTTTGTGTGTATACGCGTTCACTTCATCTTCCTCCCCATATTTATGAATAGGCAACATGTTTGGGTATTCGCCTGAAGTATATGTTACTTGGTATCCATGATCTTAAAGTTGGATGGACGAAGACTTTAAGGGATACTCAATATTCTGTCTGCGAACTGAAAGAGTTTTGTGTTGAACAAAACAACCTTATTCATCGCTAGCAGCTGAGCATGGTTAGAATTCTTCGTCAACAGGAAGAAGTTAAGAAATTAGCTTCAAGCAAGGCAAGTGAAGCTCATCAATAGACCCTGATTATTGATAGGCAGTGTTCTCGCATTGAAGATCTATTGGAGCTTTTGAAGAAAAAGCAGGGTGAGTGTGATAATTATTTTTCTTCTTCAGCCGGGTGACAGAGTTAATTTGACGAACAATTTACCATAAACACTCAACTTCGTAGTGAGTATGAAGAGATTCGTGCTAAGTGTAATCGTCTGAACTCATGTGTGCATCAGCTTGAGCAAGTTTGTGTTAATTACAAGGATTAGTTTCGGGCCCTTCCCTCACCAACTCCTGGTTCTACTGGTCGTGGGGACCAAACAATGAGTATCGGCCGGCAGAGGATTAATTTGTCTGAAGCTGTTAGGTCTCATATTCGCCAATTGGAAGATGAAGTGAAGAATTTGATGGCTACTGATAAGAGTTGTCAGGATACTATTGATGTTATGAGCGTGCAGCTTAATCGCGAGAAATTTGGCCCTATAACTGATTTCAAGGCTTATAACGTCAATTATCTTATTCATATGGAGCGAAGAAGTGTAACACGACATCCTGCCTATTTATACATGAAATGATGTTATGACCATATCTTAGAAGACGAGCGCGAGGCTGAGCATCTCATCGCGAGGTTAAGTAGTCTCATGGTGAAGCTGGGCAACCTCGTCGCTGTGGCGGTTCTTCATCCTCTGGATCATATCGCACATTAAGGGGTCAATATATTTATTTTATTATTCTATCTGATATACCCATTTGTTTTTTTCTGAATCTTGGAAGTAATACTTTATACTGACTTGTATTTCTTAATTTAATTATTTTTCTATATACTAACACAAAGTGTTGTGCTTTTTGGATTACCTCTTATTCGTTTGTTTACGCCTCTAAGAGATCTGTAACTTTCATTTAGTTTTTGAACCTTCACCGTGGGAGGTTGTATAGTTAGCTTTTACTACTAATATTGCTAGCATGTTTGTGTATTTTGCAAGAACTATAGATTGCAAAATTAGGGGTATGTATTGTGCGAACTTGCAAGATCTATTGCTTTCTTTTCTCACGTTTGTGGGAATATATGCCTTTTTGCAAGATTTATAGCTTACTTAGTTGAGTTTACGAAGTTCCAAGATCTACTGGTTGGGAACTCGGGAACTTATATTTTGCGAATTGTAAGATCTATTCCTTGCATCCCTGTCTTTGTAGGCATATCTGTCTTCGTGCAAGATCTATAGCTTGCAAAAGTAAGATTGTGGCGTTACCAGATCTGGAGCTAGCAAAGTTGGAAGGTTGTAATTTATTGCCTCGCGATTGATCATACTCGATTGTTTGCAATGTGCCTTAGTTGGCTATTATTTAGAAATTGTAAGTAAAGGAGATGAAAAGTATGTTTCCCCCAAAGATTCTTTTTGATATTTATAATATTGCCTTCAAAACAAAACAAGAATGGAAATGTCGCCAATGATCATTTCATGGCTTCTATACAATATGGATACTTTCTATTCTCCTCCTTAAAGCTAGACATAGAAGTTTCTTAAGTTGATTGCATGCTAAGTGTTGGGGACGCTGCTACCATCCAATCTCTCTAACTCATAGTAGTTCGATCTGTGCTTTTTCACTATCTTGTATGGGCCTTCCCATTTTGGTCTTAGTTTTCCTTTTTTCCTCTGCCTAACTTGCTTCGTTCTTTCGAAACACAGATCACCAATTTGGAATTGCATCTCTTTGACCTTTTGGTTATATGCATTAGCCATCTTCTCTTTATACTTCGCCTCTGTGATCGTTTCTAATTGTCTCTTTTCTTCATGTTCGTCTAGGTCCAACCTCATCATTTCAGGATTATCATCCTCCTTGTATACTTGTACTCGAAGGCTCAAGTTCTCGATTTTCACCAGTATTATTGCCTCATGACCATAGACTAGACTGTTTGGCATTTCTCATGTTGGTTGTCA
Organism: Rubia peregrina; assembly: GCA_032355705.1. Taxonomy (NCBI): domain Eukaryota; kingdom Viridiplantae; phylum Streptophyta; class Magnoliopsida; order Gentianales; family Rubiaceae; genus Rubia; species Rubia peregrina. The sequence continues at coordinate 29,718 of JAULKK010288277.1, forward strand.
AATAGTTGTTTTATATAACCACATGGTATTGGGTATTTTGTCCAACCAACCAGTTCGCTTCCCTTCCAATATTTTTTGCATACCCTGAACTATAGTCCTGTTGGTGACTTCCATCTGTCCATTGGCTTAAGGGTGAGCTACAGAAGTGAACTTTGTGTAATTCCTAACTGCGAGCACCCTTCAGTAATGGCTCCACTGGTGAATTGCATTCCATTGTCCGTGATGATAGTTTGTGGCACCCCGAAGAGACAAACTATGTTCTTCCAGAAGAACTTTCTTGTTACCTCTGTTCTAACTCTTCCCAGCGGCTTCGCTTCCACCCATTTGGTGAAGTAGTCAATCAAGACTATTACAAATCTTGCATTGCCAATACCATTTGGAAAGGTCTAACTAGATCAATTCCTCACTTATCGAATGACCAAGCTCCATATATTCTTGTTAAAGTAGCCTGTGGTTTATGCGATATCTAGCATTGATCTAGCAACTTTAACATTTGAGAACGAAGTTGTATGCATTGTTGAACATACTCGGGAAATAGTATCCTTCTCGAATTATTATATTTTCAACGTTCTAGTGCCTTGATGCGTTCTACACAATCCTTCATGCACTTCCCTTAGGACTTTGCAAGCTTGTGATGGCCCATACACTTTATCCATGGAGTCAAGAAACCTTTTTTTGTACAAGGTTCCTTCTTCATAGGCATAGTTGTGTGATCGCAACTCCAATTTTCTAGCTTGTGTCTTGTCTGGTGGCAACTTCCCTTTTGCAAAGTGTTCTATCAGTGGTGTCATCCAGCTTACTTCTTTAGTCCGTACTGTTGACACAGTTGTGGTTATCGTACTTCTGAATGTGATGATTTCCACCTTAACATTCTTGTGGCCAAACAATGAATAAAATCCAGTTGTCACTAGCTTGATTAAGATATATGCTTTTGTGTTCTCACCCCTTGGTACATATTGAACATCGAAGTATTCAAGCTAGGAAATGAGTTGACAAACTTTTCCAAAAATACTTTACCAGTTGCTCTTCTCACACTTGATAGTCTCCTCACACTTGCTGAACCACTATCTATGAATCACTAAAGGCCTTGATACTTTTGACCTTCAATTTGATTGTAAGATATAAGACACATATGAAAGTCTCATATTAGCTTCATTATTGGCGAGCGGAAAGTTGAATCGAAGAAAATATATGTGCTCTCCTCCCTCCAGGTCGACTAGAAGCAGTCCTGCTCCACATCATTCTTTGCTTAATGCTCCATCAACGAATAGATTCCATTCACCTTATCGGTCCCCATATTTTTCCCATCTTCATCTCATGCGCATCTGCACTTGTCATCTCTGCAATGAAATATGCCAATGCTTGTGTTTTGATTGCAGTTCATGGCTGAAACTGGATCTCATATTGTCCCTATTTGAGAGCCCATTTGGTTATTCTTCTAGATGAGTCAGGCTTCCTCGGGATATTCTTAATTGGAAAATCAATATAGTCGATGATCTCATGACACTGAAAATAGGTTCGCAGCCTTCTTGTTGAATATACCGAAGCTAAATTCAGATTTTCAACTGGAAAATAAGCCATTTAAGCGGTTTGTAGTATTCTACTAATGCAGTACACTTGTACTTGTTTTCCGCCTTCTTTACACACCAAAATTAAGCTTACTGCATTTTTTTGAAATCACCAAGTACATATATAGGGTTTCTCCAAAGAGTGGTGACTTTAGCATCGGTAATGCTTGAAGTTGTTCCTTCAAAGAATCATATGCTCTCTGACTTTTGCCAGTCCAGCTAAAATTTTTGGCCTTCTTCAAGATTTCAATGAGTGGGTATGTTTCTCAGCTAATTTTGAAACAAACCAACTAAGCGATGCTAGGGATCCCATTAATATTTGTACTTCTTTAACTGTTCCTGGCTGAGGAAGGTTAACTATGGCTTGTATATTTTCTGGATTAGCTTCAATCCCCTTAGATGACACTTTGTATCGTAAGTAATTGCCCGCGCTTGCTCAAATTATGCATTTCTTGGGATTAAGCTTCATGCCAATTGCACTGAGTGTATCCAATGTTTCCTTCCAAACTTGCGCGAAGTTGCATACCCTGGTACTTTTAAACACCATGTCATCAACATATGCCTCCACATTTTTCCATATTTGATTGCGGAATGTATTGTCAACTACTCATTGATATGTTGCTCCCGCATTCTTTAAGCCAAATGGCATCTTTACATAGCAAAATATTCCGAAGCTTGTTATGAAGGCCATTTTTTCTGCGTCTTCTGGGTTCATCAATATCCAGTGATATCCCTTGTACGCATCCAAGAAGGCTAGAACCTTGTATCCTGAAATTTCTTCAACTAACTGATCAATTTTAGGTAAAGGATAGCAGTCTTTTAGACATGCCTTATTTATATCAGTGAAGTCCATGCAGATTCGCCAACCCGCGTCTACCTCCTTCACCATTACTGGATTTTCTAACCATTTTAGATAGATCACTTCCTTTAAAATTCCCGCCTAGAGTAATGCTGTCACTTCCTCATTGATGGCCTTCTGTCTGTCACTAGTGAAACTTCGCTGCTTTTGCTTGATTGGTTTGACGGAGTTACTGATATTTAGGGAATGGGTAGCAATTGTTGGATCAACTCCTCTAATGTTCTGTACGCTCCATAAAAATGTATCTTTGTGACTTCGCAGGATTTGTATAACTTTCTCAAGGTTTGGAAGATGATTTCCAATTTTGACACATTTAGAGGTGTCTTCGTCATCCAGAATGACCACTTTGGTTTCTTCTCCCAAATATACATGAGAATATGATTATTTGAGAAAGCTTGTATCCGACATGGCGTTAACCATTTTTGTTCTCTCCACATTATTTCCTGTTTTAACTTCAATAACCATACATTCCTAGCTGTTTGCTGGTTCCCTCTTATCGTTGCTATTCCTACCGAAGTCACGAAATTCATCATGAAATGGTATAGAGACCATATTTCCTTCGTTTTATTCATCCAAGGCCTATCGATAATAGCGTTAAATGGACTTGGTGCATTCATCACCACAAAAACACACATGATAGTGCAATTTCTATCATTTTTGCTTATTGTAACGGGCAGTTGTATGCGTTCCTCCCGTGAATCCTATGAGAGAGGATGTGGACTTCTTTAAGTCCATTCGCTTGAATCCCAACTTATCGAATTAATCCACAAATAAAATTTTGACTGCGTAGCCGTCATCCATGAACAACCTATGAACCGTTGCATTTCCAATCTAAGCGATGTTGACCATTGGGTTATTATGAGGTAAAGAATTAGGAACTGCATCCTCTTTGCTAAATGTGATTGCTTCATCCGAGCAAAGTCTTTTGTCAGTAGGCTCTTTATGGTGGTAAATACCTAGCTTTGAATTTCCAGGATTGATTTGATAAGGACTCCATTGTTCCGTGTATTGATAGAATTACACTTTTTGGAGCCTCACTCACGATTTCTTCTTCGTAATGTACCGCTGCTGTCATCTTCTAACTCTTGACCTGTGTGTTGGGTAGGGCTTGGTTCTTAGCTATAGAGTCTCCCACTTTATTGGCTTCATTGGATCAATTTCTCCCTTGTTCTCTCCTATGCTGACTCAAACGACCATTCCTTGGATTATCTACTATTTGTCTTCTCAAATCCCTGCAATACTCAATGGCATGGCATGGTCCTTGTGAAATTCACAATAATATTCTGTGGATATTTTATTTGGAGTTACTGTCATTGGTGCAAGTTCGCAGAATAACACCCTGTTCGCCTGCCATATTTCTTTCCGCAATTTTTTCAGAGGTGTCTCTTCGAAAGGTGTCATCTGCATTCCTGATTCTCTTCCTTTGAAAGGGGTAGATCCTTTACCTTTTTTAAAGAAGCTTCTTAGTGCGTCCTCCATTATTATTTTCTCTCCTCTCTCCCACTCTATCTTGTGGTTATTTGCCTCTTCAGTTTGCACATACTGTTCGATCATTTGTTGGAAGTCTCTTGGGTTTTGAGCATATTTTTAGTAATTTCCTTATAAAATTCTCCTGATCGCAAGCCCCCTGTAAATGCACCCAACGAGGACTAGAATGCCAGGTCTCGCACCTGAAAACTTTCAGTGACGAACCTATTATGATATTCCGTGAGGCTTTCATCACTTAGTTGGGCTATGTTTTTGTGAACTTCTACTTCTGGTAGAAGCAACCCATAGACAAATCTGACAACTATGTCTACGATTTAATGCTTCCAATCGGTAAGTTTTTGTACCATGTGATCGTTGTCCCCAAAAATAATATAGGGAAATATTTGCACACCGACTCTAAATATGCATCGTGAAATATCATTCCATTGCCATAGAAATGCAAGGATTTCCTTCAGGTCTATGGTTCCATCATAGATTTTAACATCCAAAGGTAACTTAAAGTCCTATGGCATCTTAAATTCACGAAGATGTGGCACCAACGGTGACTTGTATGCATCATCCTCTACCATGATCTACCATAATTCATCCTCATACTTAAGTCTCTCTTGCACTTGACTTAGTTTTTTCCTATCTTCATGGATTTTGGCTTTAGAGTGGTTAAAAACTGATTGTATAGATTTTCCATGTTTGCCTCCAAAAATGCTGCGAACACTAGTCTTTATATTTCTTAGTTTACGTTAGGAGATTCTACTTCCCCCTTATCAACCTATGTATATTCTTTATTATGTTCCCTTTCTCTACTAGGGACGAACTCATGATCTTGGCTAGGATGCATGCTTTTGTTGTGTCCCGTTGTTTTTTCTTGTGTCTGGTGATTATGGATTTTCTCACTTCTGGTAAACAACATTGTATACTTGAAGGACTTTAGACTGATTTTTTTTATTCCCCACAGAGGGTGCTAATGATGTGGTAATCTGATCAAGTAAAACCCTCGTTGTTCACCCTGAGGTATTCCATCCTGCAAAACAGATCCCGAAAGAGATTCAGGGGAAAATACTCTGACGATCAAGTCATTTTTTCCCTTAGAGAACTCAATTTCTTAGTTTGTTTCACTTACCTTATTCAATTCTAATCTCCTTGTATCTATAGATGTCTACAATTGTGGTTCTATATTTTTAGCTTCTGAGATTGTGGGTTGTACCATGGTTCCTACAATCTTGGTTCGTGGTTAAACCTTGAAACGTGGTTATGACTTTATCGGTTCGTGCTCGAGTCTTTTAGACAAGGCTCCACCTCTCTCGGTTCCTTAGTGATGTGGATATTGGGTGTCATGGTCGGGTATTGGATTGAGCCAAAATGCCAGCAGCTTCCAGATTATGGGCTAGGTTGACACCAGCTTAAAATTGCACTATTCATTCTACTACTTCTTTACCTCCATTTGAAACTGTTTATGGTTTTCTACCTAATACTACTATTGATTTAATTCCATTGAATTTAAATAGGTTAGGAACCTTGATGGAGAAAAGAAGGGTGATTTTATTAAGAAATTGCATGAAAAGGTGCGCTTAAGGATTGATGGACAAATGTAAAGAATGCACAAAATGAAAATCAGGGCCGAAAGCTTATGAGGTTCAAACTAGAAGATTGGTTCTAGGTGCATCTGCGCAAGGAGAGATTTCCAAATGCTCTGAAATCTAAATTAAGTCTGCATGGTGATGGTCATTTTAAAGTGCTGGAGCGTGTGAATGATAATGCTTACAAGATTTTTTCTAGGAGACTATGGTGTTAGTACTACTTTCAATGTTGTTGATTTATCTCCTTTTACCTTTGAAGATGATTCAGTTTCGAGGGTGAAACCTTTCGATCATAGAGGGAATGATGCAAATTCCAAGACTACTACCACCATAGATGAATGACATTCCACAACTTGATCAAACATTTAAAAGTTATGTTCAGGATCCTCTAAGTGACATGGCAAGTCCTGCGACTAGGGCAAGAAAAAAACTTAGAGATGCTTCTTTAAATGATTTAAATACTTTAATGGATCAACTTCATGATGAAGAATTAATGAAGAAATCATCATCGACAAGTTCTTGGATTAATTTATTAAGAGTGTCGAGGAAGTGAAGACATCATGAAGAAAACTTTACTCTTTTTTCCCACTAGTCTTTTAATGAGGTAGTGTGATCGTTGTAAACTATTGTAAAATTATTTCATTTTGGATTTTAGAGATTAAGTCCGGCCATGTGGGCTCTGTAGGGCTTAACTTTGAAATTTGTCCATTAGGATTTAAGAATATTCAGTTTTATTCTGATTGGAATTATATTTGGCAAGATTAGATAAGGCAATATTCATTCAAGAACAAATATTGATGAAATCGGCCAATTAGTCATTTATTTTAGGTATTCTAGTTAAATATGGTTTTCACTTCTTAAAGATGTCATAAGTTGATTTAGATGCTGTTTCGGATTAGGGTTTCGGGCCGAACCAAGCCCTATAAATAGAGGGGTTTGGCTGAGACTCTCCTCACCTTTTTATCGATCACATATTCAGAATCTTGAGTTTATACTCTTTGCTTACGAGTGTCTTCATTGTTGCTTAATCTTTTGGGGTAATTAAGTATCGATACACTTGATTTGTGAACTAATCTTGCGGGCTAGCTAGTTAGCAGATTTTCAAAAATTGAGAGCAATCCCGAGGGCCAGTTGTTAGCAATATTCGTGCGGCTTTATTAGGATTTGAAAAATCCCTAGTTGGTCAAAGATTTAAATTTTGCAATCCAGAGTGTTTGTAAGGAGATTCATATCAAATCGATTTTAGAATGGAATCACAAAAGTAAATATGCGGGTTAGGCTTGTTGGGCCAATATCGTGTACACATTACCCCAGTTAATCACCCTTGTGGGTCCATGTTCTTCCTTGCATGGTATCAGGGTGCCTTCAATCTGGAAACTGCTTCTAGGTTTATTCAAATATGGCCAAATTCTACCCACTAACGTTTGACCAATCATCAACTGGACGCATCCATGGCGTGGTGGGTTGGAATATAATTCTTCCACATTAAAAGTTGAGAACTAAATTACCTAATATATAATATTATTAAATTTTTACTACCCTATTAACTAATTGGTTTAAGGATGGAATCACGTTGGTCTTGTTTGCTAATCTTGTTACACCGATGCACTTGTGTAAAAATGACCTTCAGTAAACTACCCTTATGAGCTCATGTCTTTCTTTACATATTAGAGTCATTGAATTCTATTTTAAAGCAAACTAGGTCTAAGTACGGATAAATCATGGCCTTATTGTAATTTTATAAGATTTGGTGAAGTGAATCCCTGAGGAGCTCTTTGGATTCACCCTCTATTAATCGGTGAATTATCTAAGAGATATGTATAGAAACCATTACAAGGAATCTTTGCATCCTAAAATACAATATTGATTACACCAATTAACATATATCAATCGTATTTACTAACACACCCCCGCAGTTAAACAAAGAGCTTGGGAGATGCAAAGACTAGACCAAAAGTCCAAGAATAGAGAAGATGGAAGCCCTCTAGTGAAGAGGTAGGCATATTGATTAGCGGACGGAACATGGAGTACTCTAAGCTGACCAAGAGCTACCTTTTTGCAAAAAAGGTGTAAGACAATCTCGACGTGTTTGATGTGTTGATGTTGCAGTGGATTAGATGAGAGATAGATGGTGTAAACATTGTCATATTAGACAAGAGTAGCTCGTTCAAGTAGAACATTAATCTCACATAGTAAGTTTCGCATCCAGCACACTACAAAGGTGATGCCCCAATACTCAGCCCCTGTGCTGGATTGGGAGATAGTAGTGACAAGATGAGAAAATAGCCAAACATGTGGCTTTATTAAAAGTAGAATCCTCACGCCTAAGAATATCCAAGACATGGTTTCCTAGTTGACCTAGTCGAGCATGCTAGGTGGTGGTTGAGAAGCAACAAAACAGAGTTCGGTGAGCTAGTGACCCATTATATATATCTCCAAGACTATTACATCTCATTTTAATTTTCCCTGCCATGAGGTCCTTTCACTACAATAAAATAGGTTTTTAATTTTGTCTCATGGACTTCGGTTGTGGAAAATAAGACCAATAATCGAAGTTAAATTTTTTTTTACTTCGGTTATTTAGAAAAATCAAAGTTAAAATTTCTTTTATTTCGGTTATTAAAATATTTGAAGAAAATGGTTCTTTTAACTTTTGGTTTTTAAAAAATCAAAATTAAAAGACATCTTTTGACTTCGAATGGAAAAAGACCAAAGTTAAAAGTTGCTCTCACCCGATGCGGGTAAAGGTGTACCCAATGTTGGGTGACCCAAAATCGGGACAGAGATCATGTCAATGTCTGGTGAAACCATGGTTAACCCAATCTTACTAGGTTTTGACTTCTTTTCTTTTCTCATCATTGTCAATTTGTAGGGAGCAGCGCATAAGAAGGTTGAGCATTAATTTGTGCTTTATTGTAGAGGGTCATGGAAACTATTTGGGGTTTTGAAGATTGAAGGCACGCCCGTATTTTAGAAAAGCCCCCGAGGTGATCCATAGGAGGAAGCTACGATGTTCAAGACAGTATTGTCCTTACTTATGCATTTTTGGAATAAAAAATCCCTAACTTATTGGGTGTTTTCTAACTTATTTTACAAAAATTCACAAATGCAAACACGTATAATTAGTAATAATATTTATTCGTGAAATTTTTTAAAATGATTAATTAGATATTGGAAAGAAATCATAAAACCTACAAACATAGGTCTTGCCTTCGGGATTAAAAGCACAAAACCTGAAATATGTCACTTCATAACTGTATAATAATTCATATATGTTTTTTTAATTTAATATATATGTAAATAAAATAGTACTTATCATTATAAAAGTATATATCAAAATTTTCAAGAAAACTAAAAATAAAAATAATTTGCAGTATATTATTAATGAGAAAGTCTCTTGTTAGACCAACTAACGATTAGGCCAATTTAAAAAAATCTTGTTTCAATGATTTTATGGTCAAATTATCAAAACTACCACTGCCATGACCCAAAGTTCTTTCCCATTCACATACTTGGGTGTTAGGATATTTAAAGGGAGGAAGAAAAACTGCTACTTCCAAGGATTGGTAGAGAGGATAAACTCTAAAATACAAAACTGGAATAGCAAGACACTTAACATGGCAGGTAGGGTAACTCTGATAAACAGTGTACTTATGGCTATACCACATCATAACTGGATGGTAATGGCTCCTACTATGCATATAAGTGAGAAAATTGAAGCCATCTGTCAGGACTTTCTTTGGGGGCAAGGTAAGGATCTGAAGCTTAAAAGACATTGGAGAAAATGGGATGATTTAACAGTCTCTTTCCAGGAAAATGGGCTAGGAATTAGAAGTCTCAAAACCATCATAGATTCTTTTTCCTTAAAAGTTATGGTGGAATCTGCAGCAGGGTACAAGTCTATGGTCTAAGTTAATATGGAACATGCCATCTTCTTATAGATCCTCGGATCCATGGAAGAGATGTGCTAAAATCTCAAAACTGGATGAGGATAATACCTTCATTAGAATTGGAGTAGGGGATTGTAACTTCTGGTTAGCAAACTGGTTTAAACTAGGATGTTTGATAGACAAGTGGCCTTTAAACAGTGAGATACCATATCCGTATCTAACAGTTAGGTCCACTGGATTTCCACAAAGTCTACTGCAGGAACTTGATCAGAATATAAAGCTAAGAGAAGACAAGGATGAAATGGTTTGGATGCCCACCCCTTCAGGTAAGTTTTCTACTCATTCAACATATGAATTATGTAGGAGGCACTCACCCTCATCACAGGTACTGAAAAAGGTATGGAACCCTCTCATTCCTGGGAAAATTGCTATCTTTACTTGGAAATGTGTTAATAATTTTCTTCCAATAAATGATGTAATCTGCAAGTTAGGAATCTCTACTGTCTCAAGATGTTCTATATGTTTAAAACATCAGGAAACTAGGGATCATATGTTTAATAAGTGTGAACTGGCAGTTATGCTGTGGGAAATTGCTGTGCAAATTTTTGGCAATAGAGAACCTACCTTTCGACACATCTTTGATAGAATGTCCTGGTACTGGTCTTATGAAGTTGATTAAAAAACATGTAATAACTTTTCTAAGATTATGCCCAACTTGATTTGCTGGTTAATATGGAAAAAAGGTGCAAAGCTGTGTTTGTGGGATGTAAATACAACATTCACACCATCAGGCTGCAGTTACATAGACTTTTGATTGACATCTTTTCTATACATCCTCAGAAAAGATACAGGGACTGTGAACACCTCATCAATAAGGGAATCATCACTGCCTTCACTCAGCCTAAACTTAAACTCATTAGGGCTTACAAATGGGAGCCCTCAGATATTGGGTTTAAACTTCATACTGATGCTTCTTTCTCTTGGCTGACTGATGCTACACTAGGCTTGATAGTTAGGGATTATAGAGGAGATATATGTTATATGGGCACTGATCATACAAAGCGTGCAACATGTCCTTTTCATGCCGAGATTATTGGTTTAATTATTGGTATTAGGACATGCTTGCAACAAGGTTTTCTTCCTCTGACTGTAGAAACTGATTGCTTGCAGGTGGTATTACTGTTGAACAAGAAAATCAAATGGCAATGGAGATTGCATTTGGAGTTGCTCGACCTGGCAGACCTCATGGAGACAACCTCAGCAAAGCTCCAACATTGCTACAGGGAGCAAAATCAAGTAGCTCACCATCTGGCTGAATTGGCAAGAGTTAGACCAGCAAGGCAACATGAACAACTCACCTGGAGGAACCTTAACTCTGCCACAACTAGAGCTATCCTAGGAGATGATTTATTGATCCCTACGATCAGAATTCACAAGACATACTCCACAGAGGGCTGATGGATCTTAACTAGTTTCTGAGAGAGAGGATGGTTAGGATCCGGCTGCCGGGATATTAACACGGGGGTGGAGATATCTCAGGCAGAAACATCTTAGCCATACCTTCTCTTCTTTTTCGATCTTTCTAATTAATTTTGTTAGTCTTTTGGGCATTTTCTGTTGCCTAGGAACCAAACTCGAGCTCATATTGTATTTCACTTTGGGAGGTTTAGGGAGCCTATAAACAAGTACCCCCCACCGTCCGGTGGTTTTTGATTAAAAATTTTTGACAATCTTGGCAACGTTGTTTATCAAGTAAACTATTACCTCCCGCCTCCACTGCAAAAATTAAAAAAATTAAGAGTAAATTGGAAACTTTTGCCTAGAAACAAGCAAGTAGAAATTTTAGGACCTGATTTTGGTTTCATATCCAGCTTTTGGGAAATGCCCAGAAGAAGTTTCAAGGCCACTAGTTGATTATGCTTGACACGCAAATACAAACGCTACTACAAGAAATTGGACCTATGACTTCGTCCTTTTAACATCGGTTTTTTGCTTATATCAAATAACTGAGGTAAAAAGCTTTTTTAACTTGATTATTTTTTTGAAATAAATAATATTTTTATTGCGTTTAAAAACCGAGGTAAATAATAGATATTTTTACCGCGGTTCTATGATAATTGTGGTAAATATTTTTCAAATTCAATGTAAAAAGTATAACCGACGTAGGTGCGACGTCGGCAGTATGGGTACGACCTAGCAGTAATAGTCAATCATGAGATTATCGACTTCGCACTATTGGTCCATTGGACCGACTTCCTCACGACGTTAGGGGGAGACGTCGCATGTTCACTTATGCGATGTCGTACATGCCCCCGGTCCAAAACAGTGCCTAAATCCAATTAAATAAGTTAATTCACGTGATGTTGCAGGTTAGTCAGTAACATGTCGGTAAGCTTCACATCATGTGTACGAATGAACTGCGAAGTCGCACTGCTCTGTCATACCTAATAAATCAACAATAGTTAACCAATAAATCCAGAGCTTGTAATGTACGATCTACACGTCCCAATCTAAGTTCACAACAACCAGTTTCTAATTTAATCAAACTAAATTGGTAAGACTAAAACTAGGTAATCCAAAACACATAATGCAACCATACAATATCTAGAAAACATCCCATCAAATTACCAATCAAACGAAAGATAAAATATCCCAACAAAATCCAAACAAAGATTCATCATCATGTACGACAAACTAACATCCATGGAAATCAATAGGGTGGTGACAGAGGTGGGATAACATCGCCTACTGATGAACTATTTCCACCGTCTTGAGAATTAACCTCAGACTCTTCGGTGGAAGACTCTGTATCACTGGTGCTAGATCATTTTTCCATCATTTGTGGTTTTTAGGCCATCATCTTCATCCCCAGGTGCAATGATCGCACCCTGAATCATAAACTTCAGCCCCGCCAATTCTTCCATGATCTTACGCACGTTGCAGTCTGTGCGCTGCGCTAGGGCCTTGGTCTCGGTCACGTCTCTCAGTAGGATGCCCTGGTGCTACATTTAAGTCTTGTGGGAAAAAATTTAAATTAAATAATAAAATTTAAATAATAAAATTTTGGAATAACCATAAAAATAAAAACTCATATACCCGATTGCGAGGCAGGAGTATTAGTGGGGGCAAGATCCCCTGATGTGGAAGCCGATGAAGTTGGCCTGGCCCTGGTGTGGGAGGCACATCCATATTTCCCTTGGGGACATTGCGATCAATCTGCATCCCAACCTCCCAATGCCAATGCTTCTGCCTGAATTAGTTCACATCTTCGCTTTTGATTTTATGGGAACCTTCTTCTTCTCCAGAATGAAAGTAATGGCATTGCCATAGGGGAGTGTCAGACTCTTTTGGGAGAGGGCCACTTGATGCATCTTCTAGATGATGGTTTAGCCGGGGTTGATTACCTTTTTCTCTGCAAGGTGGTTGTACATAACGACCCTGTTGATTGTACACTCTGAAGGATATCCGGCCATGATTAGTATTTATACAATTATATTGTACATCATTCTCTCCTCAAGATCAAGGATATCAATCTTTATCCGTCTCGGTTGGATGAAAACATTCCCCACTTTAATTTTGAAGTACTTCTCCACCATTCCATTGGGGTCAGATGGGTCATTTTCGTTGACCCATGTAGGCCAACTGTACCGGCAGTACAGCTGTAGAGGCTCAACATTCGGCTGATCCTCCCCACCTGCTGTGCACTCAATCATTTGATTGATGAACTCAATTGATATGAATCTCCCTGCGAAGATTCTGGATTTCAGAATTTTAGATCTTTGACTAAACGAGGGATTTCGCAAACCCTAGTATAGACGCACAAACTGATCAAAACCAGCCTTCAAGATCTTGAATATGTCGAGAATTGTAAAGCCAACTAGCCTGCATGATTGATTCACAATTCAAAATTTTACTCGTTAACTAGGCCGCATGATTAACTCACAAATAAAGGGCTCTTTGTTCACTAACTAGCCCATAAGATTCATAAAGGGTATTGATACTTAATTAACCCACATGATTAAGCAACAAAGAAAATTAATGCTCGCAAGCAATAAACTCAAGAATATGAATTTTTGATTGAAAATAATGTTTTGTACTGAATATCTCGGTCAAACCCCTTTATTTATAGGGTAAAATTCGGCCAGTATAAATAGAAACTGAAAAGAATTATGGTAGTTTTAAGAAGCTAAAACCATATCTAACTATAATACCTAATTTAAATCTAAATAATTACCATATTCATCAAAGTAAATCAATCCAAATATTGGATGTATTCTTGAATGAATCTGCCTAATATAAACTTACCAAATCTAATTCTAATCATAATAAAACTCCTAAATTACAATATTTGAAATTAATTCTAAATATGAACACACTACCTCATTAAAAAAATCCAATGGGAAAAAGAGTATAATGTTAAGCTCCTAAAAATACTAAACTAAGAAAAATATAATAAATGATATTATTGAGATCGTATCATCCGTCGTAATCTCCACGTCCATCCCGTTCACTCTTGTACCGTAGATGTTAGTTTATTGACAAGTAAATTTGGCATATAACTCATTGACCTCTGTATCATACGTCGATTTTTCCAGGCATGTCAAACCCTTCATTCCTGAAGGTTTGAAGGGTTCAAGGAAAACATCGAGGTGGAGTCGCTCCACGTCCTTGAGCTTCATCACCCTGACTTCATTTATCCTTCGGCCTCGAATCATTTTGAAACGCTTCTCTGCCTTCTTATCGATTAAGTGCATTTGTCCCATGTTGGCAATGAATGGGTGGCTATTGTCTCCTCCTTCTTGGTGCGCAATGGACCTTCTCCCGTGGTCTTTTCCCTTGACTTCTTGGTTGTCTGCTTCATTTGAGTCATCTGAGAAAAAAGGGAACGTAGAACAATTAGTGAAAATTCAAGAACCTAATGAAGGCAATGGGTTTTGGCCAATTTTGCATACATCTTGCAGACACATCGGCTGGACCGATGTGTTCCGTGCGAAATCACAGATTCATGTGCTATGTATCTACCCTTTATAAAGGCACTTTGATTTGTGCATATAATATCAGGTAGAACACACCTCTACCTAGCATAAATAACCTTTGTGATCAATTTATAAACAAGAGAGTAACGTGAAATTGGTCTGAAGTCAGAAGCTACCTTGGGCAAAGTCACTTTTGGTAGAAAGGCTATCGCAGTGCTATTGAAACTCTCCGGAATGTCCTCCACATCAAAGAAGCTCCTCACAAATTTAATAATATCATCTCCCACTGTACTTCACACTTCTTTAAAGAACTGGATAGGGAACCCATCCTTCCCAAAACTTTTTGAAGAGTGAATACCCTTCAGTGCTTGTTTTATCTCCCTTGTACTCACATGCATAATCATCTTAACTTACTGCTCCAAACTCATAACCCTAAAAAATTGCAACAATTTATCAAGCTTCACAGACTGAGCCTTACACCCTAGTTACTTTTAAAATACTTGACAAGCTCTACTTCAATCTCTTCCTGTTTTGCTATCACAACTCCACCAACATTTCGGGGAACAATACTTCTTTTATATTCCCTAGCTCTCACCGCATCATAAAATAACTTTGTAGGTCTATCACCATCACACAACCATTGCAGTTTGACATTCTATAGCAAATACCTATATCCCATCTTTTGCATTTTCTCCAGTTTTTTTCTAGCCATACTTTTAGTCTCCTGATTACTTTGATAGTATCCCAAGTTAATCTCCACTCCTTCAATATTACTTCCACCCTTTAACCAATAAACCCAAATTCCTTTTTGTTTAGTTTTTCTAGTCGCTTCTCTAGTGCTTTCCTTATTATTGAAAGCTCAGCCAAAGTTGACACCCTTATAATCCCCCAAATATGCTTTACAGTGCCATCAAATGGAGGAGACAATGAGAACATATTAAAATAATTAAATGGTCTATTGAATTTTTTTTCATGTTTGCATCAAATTTAACCCGTAAAGGCATATGGTATGATATTGTTTCACTTTTAATTTCACAAAAAACATTACTCATTTCATACCACCATAATTTGTTAATCAAACCCCTATCTAATCTGCTCATTACTCTTTTAATACTCCCCTCCCCTCATATTGCTCCATGTGTACTTATTACCAGTAGTTTTGATTTCCTGTAATTCCAGCTCATCCATAGTTTCCTGAAAACCCTTCACATTCTTTCATCCATTAGAACACCACCAATTATATCCTAAAATAAAAGTGGTGAATTAAAATCTCCCACTATTAAACAGAGCTTGCTCCTATCTCCACAACTTTTTAGATTTTCCACAGTTATTTCGTCTTCAAACATGTATTATACCCATATACTATTGTGCAGCAACATGACAATTTTTATTTCCTTATACTTATCTGGAATTCCATTCGTTGTTACCCTTTTGCTAGTATAATTACTTCCAGCAGATCACTCCTCCACAATACCCATATTATTCCTCATACAACTACATTTGCATTAGAAACTATCTCCTAGCCTAATCCAAAGCTCTTCCGTACCTCTTGTTCTTTTTCTTTTTTTAAATTTTTTTAGCATGCACAACAAACCAATGTTATTTTGTTTACAGACTTTTCTGATTACACTGTGTTTGATGGTTTTATTAAGACTAAAAAAATTCCACACAAGCTAATTAAAATCCACCAATAGGGTTCTCATTCAGTATCAAACCATTCCCATTCCATACACTTCCCACTATACTCATTTTTCTCATGCATTCATCAACAATACTTTTTTCACTAGCCTTATTTAGTCTCCATCATTTTTCCAGATTGATCTCTCTCTTTTCCATCTTCAGTTTTCCCAGATGCCTTCGTGATTTCACCCTTCTAATTCATAGGAACATATACTTTCTATCCCCATTTAACTACCTCCTTTTTGGCAGTCACATTGCCTCTAAAATTTTCCCGACTATGCCCGAGCAAACTAGAGCCACTGCACTTAACATGTTTCCATTTACAAATTATTTTCTGCTGCATAATTACCTTATGCTCATTTAAATACAACACCTTATCAGGCACCTTTTCACCAATTTCCACTTCCACCTTGAATATAGCATATGCAAGCTTGTTTTTCTATTGTACGGTTCTATATAAGCAAATAGGGTTTCTTATTGGACTTACGATCTTACTGATCAGTTTTGGATGCCAATAGACACTGGGGAGATTTGGTATTTGAACCCACACTATTATTTTGCTAGGCCCTAAATAATCAAAATTAATAGACCAAGGTTTAACCACAATGGATTTACCATGAAAGAAAATAGTACCAGCATTGCCTTTCTGATTTTCTTACCCCAGATTCTGTAGAAAAATCCTTATTTGAACGGAGGGTTGCAACCAAGAGTTTTACACACCGCTATCGAGCTCCATTGTTTTGCACTTTCCTCCCCCATCATAATTTCACCCATGACCATTCCTTCCACCACCGTTGGATTGTAGAATTTAACCTCTGCTTCTTCATCCTTGAATATATTACTCCCGTTCTTCTCGAATAGTGCTCCAAACCTCATGGGTAAGACATTGAGTAAATAATCTGATAGACGTTGAGTTTGTTCTATTAACACTCACATAATAATATGTTATGTGATATACTCGATCTATTGATATATGATTTTTGGAGATAAATTACAAGTTACAGATAAGAAACTCAAGTTACAAGTTACATTGTTAACACTTGGGCGACGACACATAAGAAGCTCATTACTAAGAATCTATTTTTCTGATTCATGGAATCAACTTTTCCAATCTCACTTCCAATTGCTCAAGTTCTTCCATCTTAATACCAGTCGCACGTTGAAGGTCACATTTTTACTCCTCTTCGTGATACTGAGCTGGAGCTATCACGATCTTTGACCGAGAATGTTTCGATGAGGGATCATCCTCTAAGTTCCTTACCTTGATGCCTTCATCTCTACAACATTTTTTCGTGGATCGTTTACTAGCATTGCTCAAATATTCGCATATTTATCGCCCTTCTTAGCCCATGATTTCTTGGAAACTGAGGATCTTCATCCTTTCGAAGGAGGAGAGGGGTGACTGTGGGGGAATTCTCGAAACCATTCTAAAATAGGATGGGAAGCTTCGTTTTGACGAGGAGTTCCAATCGTGCGTACCTTTCGATTAACAATCCAATTGTTAGATGCCCTAAGAAGAAACTTAGGCAGTAGCTGGTTATCTACAAGTTTTAGATAGATGAAACCATGATATAGGCTATGGGCTCTAAGGTTTACATCATAAAGTGAAACTCTCTCCTCTAGTTCTTTCATTTTTTACTTTGAGGCTTTGACTTCTCCTGTAAGTTGAGTGTTTTCAGCAAGGACTGATTCTTCATCTAAAGTAACCTTGTGGAGTTGCACCACCTCTCTGACTTGGGACTTAAACTTATAAGCTTTAATTTAGCTGAGTGTAAGATGAGCTTCAAGGATTGGCAGCCTATTAGCATCAACAAGAAATCTTTTTAAGGATCCAAATTGATTGATTATGTGATGTATTGTCTCTTGGTAATTCTTCTTGGAAGGTTCACAACTTTCGACAACCTCGAGAGGTATCACCCCATTATACTTTTTGGTTTCGAGACCCCTTAGGAAGTTCTTAAAGGCAGGGTGCTAACCATTCTTCTATGATTTCAACTCTTCCTCCAGTTTACAACTCTTTCTACGTAAAGAATATCTATCCTTGTTGCATTGAGCAAGTTCCAACATTGACTTCATTAGATGCTCGCTGGTTTCGTTGAGCTCTATTCGGGTCTTAGGAAATTATTTGTAAACGCATTGGAACTACCTCATTAATGGCTTACACAAAGAAGAAAAGAAAATTTTAAAATAAAAAAGAAGAATTATCAGTAGGCAGAATACTTTCTTCATTAAAAAGAAAAAGTACGCAAGGAGGCCATAAAAAGCAAATATTACATCCATTCCCATACCCTATTAACATCCTCCTCAGCATCAGTTTAAGTGTGGATCTCCATGGCTCCTTCCCCTGATGATGGCTATTGAGTTATGCTGGTAGTTTTTGCCTCCAGGGAGAGAGCTC
>JAULKK010288278.1:4372-23765 GCA_032355705.1 Rubia peregrina
TGGTGCCTGGTACTAAATTTAATATGTTGCGATTTTTGGGCCAAAAGTTCAATTTTTTTAAATTCAAATTTTGAGCTAAAACATGGAATTCTTGGCTCATTAATTTGGTAAAATATTTGGTTTTCTCCCAAGTGTTGGTGTAAATAGTACATCAACACCTCACTTATGCATAAACTGATTGGTACTTTTATTCCTCTCACTCTCTAATTTGAAAAATGTCATCCTTATCTTATTTGTACCTCCTTTTAATTCACATTCTTTGCTGAAAATAATAATCCATAGTACATTAACTCACTCCTAGGATTCATTTAGCTCACTAAAATTTCTCCAGAACACTCACTCTCCCCTTTCCTAAGTATATTTCAAAAAAAAAAATAGGCCACTTTCCTAACAAATTAGCATTTTTGCTTCTTTTTCTGTGGACACTTCATCTCTTGGCTTGAAATTCCAGGTAATCCTTTGAGCTCTATGTTTACATTCTTTACTTAGCATGATGATGATATGTCAAGGAGCTTTGTGCTTGGAAACATGTTGAGTTATTTTTGGGAGAAATTTTTTAGTTCTTTGAATGATTTTGAGCCAAACTAAGTGTGGGGGTGGGTGTATTGTGATTGTGTTTTGATATGTGGAGGATCTTTGTGCTTGGAAACATGTTGAGTTATTTTTGGGAGAAAGTTTTGAGTTCTTTGAATGATTTTGTGCCAATCTAAGTGTGAGGGTGGGTGTATTGTGATTGTGATTTGATTTTCATTGAAATGTGATGATTTAAGATGAATGATTCTTGATTGAATGAGCTCTCGGTGGAATGCTATGATTTTTCATTGGTTGATAGTGTAGAAAGAATGGTTCTTGATTGAATATCATGATACCATGATTTGAAATGTTATGATAACATTATTTGAGAAGTTGTGGTTATTTTGAAAGGAATGTTCTTTTTGAATGAATATTAATACATGCCTTAGGTTATCCTTACATTACCACTTTTTCTTGTTGTGAATAGGATGACCCCAAAGAGGAAAATGGCATAATAGGGAACTACTTCTCTGGGTGACAAGGGGAAGAAGCTGGCCAAGGTTAGGAGATGGGAGTCAGCAACTTCCCTTCCTCCCAACCCCGCATTTGTTATTGATGAATTCATGAGTTTGACCAAAAAAATTGAGGGTGCGGCCCAGAGGTGGAGGTACCTGAATTGCCCAAAGCGGACTACTATGGAAACAACGTTCACTTATAAAGAAACTTTGGGAGCTCTAGGCCTACTCGAGCCTACCACATACTTGCTTAGTATGATAGGCCTAGAGGGTTTCTTGGATAAGCACGTGAAGACCTATATTCGATGGACTTTGGAATTCTTTGCGACTTTGGAGTAAATGAAGGACAGTGATGGGAGAAGATTCATCTGATTCCACTTGGATGACACCGAGTACACTATGACACATCAGGATATCGTTCAAGCATTTGGGTGGAAGTATGGGAAGGAGGTCCCAAGGAATTGCTGACAAGGACTACGTTCTCCTTGAGTAACTTTTGGAGGATCCTATCGGGCACAATAAGGAAACACCTTTACAATAGTATGAAAATCATCCACCCATCAATGCATTACGTTCAGCGACTCTTGGCTATGAAAGTGTTCTGTCATTGGGAAATCTCCCAATGTCCGGGGTCGGATATCCATATCCTTTGGGTGATGACCCTGGAGGGAAAATTCTACCCCAACATGGTTGTAGCCTTTGTGGATGAGTGTCTTGTGATGGGAAACAAGAAAGGTGGCAAGATTTATATGGGAGGCATGGTAGGACTCTTAGCCCAACACTTGGGCCAATCGTCTCCTTCTTCATTGGGGGTAGCGAATTTGGGTCGATCAAGGACATGGTACACAATGGATAGGTTGGAAAATGCAAGGATAGTGGTCACCATGACTTTAGAGGATCGCTTTGTATGGCTATATGGTGGCTCTTCAGTGTGCAATTTCATGATTCTACCCCAGCCAGAGCGCACAACTACCGATTAGGATACAATGTTGGAAAACCTTTTCATTTTACAGAATCCTATCAAACCCGGATATAGACATCAGGGAGGATAACAATGAGATCCCAGTTAGAGCACCTCTTAGCCGAATTAGCTTACCCGCAGACATTTTTTAAAATCAATTTTGTATCTTAGGAGAGCAACTTGCTAGTTCTACCAAGATTTTGAGGGACATCAGTGAAGTAGTAGGTGGGCTAAGCTTTCAGTTGGATGACTTTGGGGACGCGACTAGGTTCTATGGAGAACACCATGCACACTTGGGGGTCTAGAATGGATTCCATTGAGCGGGAAATGAAGGAAGAGTTTGCCATCATGGATGAGAGGTCGTATGCTCAAGAACAGGCCAACGAGAAAGTTCTTGAGAGGCTTCACCTTTTGAAGCTATATGGCTTCAATGATTTCATTCCTATTGAAAGGCATGAGATGTGTGAAGGGGAGAGAAGAAGGAGGAATAAGATTAGGCACTTGAGGAGGGACCCATCGGGGTCACATGAGTGAGCTTCACTACATCTCTCTCTCCCACTTATGAGTTTTATTGGTTCATTGCATTGGGGACAATGCAAAGTTAAAGTGTGAGGGAGGGGGTAGTGAAACACTTAGGAGTTTTCATCTTGGGATTCCTTTGTGTTTTTGGTGTTGTTTTCTTTGGTTTTGGGAAGTCGGTAGAATCTTTGGTGGTGTGATCTTTAGGTGGCTATCACTTTGTTGGGGAATGTTTTGGGATGAACACTTTGGTGGTGTAATTGTTTTTCTTTTTCACTATATTTTGTAGAATGAATCCCAACTTTGGGGAATTTTGCTACACAAAAAAATTTAAAATAAAAATATATATCTTTATATATATATATACCTTAAGTTGGAAACCTGAAAGGGCAACTTAGGAAAAAATGGGAAGTAAAGCCCGAATAGGTTGAAAGGCCTAGGTAAAATGCGAGGCTAGGCATGGCTAGGTTGGAAAACCTAGGCAAAAATGAGAGGCCGTGTGGAAAAACGTGAGATGGTAAGCTCAACGTGTGAATGTTAGGATGAAAACTCGAAAGGGCTCCTAGGAAAAATGGGAGAAATTGAGAGAAATTTGAAATGGAACTTCAACATCTTTTTGGCCATCTTTGGTGGTTTGTTCATCAACATCTCTAGGATTGTTTTCGGCGGTTTCTTCGGGGGTGTAAGCTAGTTCAACAATTATCTTTCATGCTTACCTTTTCTTCATAATATTGTGGGATGGTTAGGTTACTTTAGCAACTTCGTGGAGTGTGAGAGCTGTGAAATTCTTAATTATTTGGGGGAACTAGAGTAGCTTGGGAAAAAGTTGAATGTATTGGCTAACTTCTCCCTACATGTTACATTTTTCTTAGATCTTTTTTCGTTTCTGTTTACTCGAGGACGAGTAACGGTTTAAGTGTGGGAGGATTGATGTGCACCATTATGCATGCGTTAGCCGATGCATTTAACACATTTTTAATCATTTTTTATTTGGTTGATTGCTTGTTTTAGTTAGGTTTGCACGACAAAGGGTTTAGACGACCACTTTTGGTTTTCTTATCTAAATCCCGCATTTTGTAGACTTAATTGAGACTAATGGACACTTGGTATTCACGGGCGCCTAGCTATTCCTCTTTGATCTCATTAGTAGGTTGCTCGTGAGTGCTTTTTCATTTTCTCTTAGAGGAAGGCCGTCTGCGAGGGCAGTGGCGGAACCAGGACCTCATGTAGGGGGGCTGAGAAGGAGAGTAAAAAAATTTGAATGCTTAATACAACAATATTTTAACGAAAGGAACAAAAATGCTCTTAGCCTCTTATGTCTTAAATTTCTTGCAAGAATAAATAAAAAGTGCTCTTACCAAGAATAATGGCTTGGATGCTGAGACACAGATGGCGGCGGCGAGGCGGATGAACGGAGGACCGGAGGATCTGCACTCTGTAGTGAAGGGCGGAGGCTGGCTGGAATGGAGGCTGGAGTAGTGAAGCTGAGCTGCTGAAAGACAGATCACGGATGAGAAGGAGAAGTGGAGAACATTATGTAGGACTTTCATTTGGACTGGGCCATTTTGGTTTCAGCCTAAATGCCTTTTTTTCCTCCAGGAAAGTGAAACGACATCATTCCACTAAGGGAAAAATGATTTCATTTTGATCAGCAATGCAGAAAAAAACAAAAACTGAAGCTGGTCATTTTCTTCGGCTTCTCCACCAGCCGGGGTTCTGCAATTTTCCAAGGGGGGAAGAAAAATGGATTCCAGTGGCACGTGGACCTAAATTTCGAGCCACCAGATCCTCGGGGAGGGGCCAGCACCCTCTCGCCCCCCCTGATTTCACCCCTGCGCGGGGTGGTAGTAGATATTTAAAAGCCATTCGCAAGGATGGAAGAATTTATCGAAGGCCATTTGCAAGGATGGTAGTAGATTGAAAGCCAAGAACTTGAAATCATGGTAGTAGAAGGAACTGGGACCAATAAAGGCATAGTTAAAGTTCAAGAAGGTCAAATAAGAAACATATGGTTCGTTGTTCGAGGTTGCATGGAGTTTTAGGCAAAATATGAGAAGAATAAGAACTTGTGGGTGTCACCATTGGATTTTTTTCTTCTCGAGTGCTTTAAAATCGACTACAAGAACTTTAAAATTCGACCAACAGTTTACCCATAGCGGAGCAAAGAAGTTGGCTAAGTGAACCAGCCATGGTTGGTGAGGACTGCACAAGCTTGGAGCGGAACAAAAGCTAGCAAGATCGCACCAACCAGCACGGCCTGTGTTAGGGGGCCATGGTACGACCCATATCACTTGGCATGGGCCGTGTTAATATCTGGCCTGAGGGTCCCATCTTTTCACTTCAAAATCAGCTAAGTATAGAGGCTGGATGTTCCATTTTACACGTCCAGCGTTGTTTCAAGTCACAAATGTCAAGATTAGCCCATAGGGTGCAAAGAATGACGTGAGGCACCCCGAGGTACTGAGCAAACTAAGGTTCCAGCAGACGGGCGTGCAAAACGATGCATGGTGCAGATCTGAAAGGAACAAAACAAAGACTCGTCCAGCAGCCCATATCGGTTGACATGAGTTTCACCCAGCACGAGCGGAATGACCCATGCCATGATCGGTACCCAGTGCCAAAATGTCCGGCACGACCCGTGCCAGGATCATTGCCCAGCGTCGGCACGAGCCTTGGTGGCTGCTAGGGTTTTTGGCCACTTTTTTGGCCTAATTTTTGCCCAATTCTCTAGTACTATATATATGGACCTTTGTCTACTAGGATTTAAGTTTATGCTCATTTTTAGATTTTAGTAGGTGGCTAGAGAGACAAAACACTCTCACTTCTCTCTAACTTATTTTGTTTTCATCTTTTTATATTTCTTTTGCCCAAAAGTGTTATATCCAATGAAATACTTGTATTCAATGCTTAGGGAGTAGGGATCTAGCTTAGGGATTATATTTGTAGTCATGTGTTGATGTTTATTTTGTGAGATTTCTTGATCTACCTATTTCTATGTGTTTTGTGATCATTATGTTGGCTTGTTCTTAATATTCTTATGAATTGAATGGTTTTAACACTTTGTTGGCACACAACCGAGTCTACTTTCATGTTGGTGCACTATTGCTACTCCATGGTTAAGAAAACCTAGATGCACTTGGGGTGGGATAGTCCAAAACTGGGCTTGTGCACAAATGTTACCATTGTTAATCGTCACAATCGACCATGCATCTAGTTAGCCGACCTAAGTGGTCTGAATGGTTATGATTAAAGATAGAGTAGGTAGCAAACTAGGATTATTTTGTTGATCCTAGAAGTCATCGATAAGATGGCTACTTAGTTTGCCTTTGTAAGCCTATGGGTAGTTTGTTCATGGTTTTCCGCCTGGGACTTAATCGTACGGGAGGAGAATCAGACCTGCGCATTGTGCCAGAACCGTTGTTACACTCTCCTAGTTACGGAGGTGAGACTAATGGGAGATTTTATACGCGTACCTCTATGTGAAAGATAGGGGAAAGTTTTGAACATTGTACGCACCATATGACACAAACACTAGAATAGGGTTAAGTTCTTGTACTTAATGAAATTGGTGATTGAAATAACATCAACCATGTTACACAAATATTCCCCGAGTACTTGTTTATATTGTTTATTCCATTGATTGCATGCTTGTAGTAGATAGTTGAAAATCTCCCCCACCCCAAATGAGTATTTTCACAACACTGTTTATTCCTAACATATGGTCAGATTAATGACCCGACCATGGTTGTGTTTAGTAGATTATTATATTCTTGACATCTATGTGGACGATCCCGGTATTTGACACTATCTACCATTCTTGGTAGTATGGTAGTATGAAAGGGAGAAACATATAAATCTTATCTTTGACCCTTAATAGATTTTGACAGCCTCCTCTCGTGTTTAACAATGCTCGGGAGGGGGAGGTCACCGAGTCATGTGCGACGTCGCACATGTTGTTTTAATAGGTGACCCAATTTTGTAATAAACGTCATTTTCATTGACATGTGATCTGATTGACTACTGAAATTGCTGGTATGTAAAAGATACGTTAAAGTGAAGAATTAGATGGTGTTAGAAAAAATGAAAACATAAGATGGTGTTCGTGCGCTTTTCCCTATTTCGGTGTCTCTCTCCTCCCAATATCCCATCATCACGATTAATTTAGGGGTATGTAACTGGAAAATTAGGAAATATAGTAGCTAGCAATTGTGATACAAACACCATAGAAATCGGAATTAACTTTTGTAAACATCCATTACACCCTTTGTTCAGTAGTTTTTAATCGTAGAATTATTAAATAGTTTTATAAAATTATGCACAGATCAAATCATACATATACACAGCCAATTATATATATAATGTTCACATAAGATAGTTAAATAATTTGAGAAACATCAGTCATGTAAATATCCATACAAGTTTGATATAAATTCAAATAAGAGTTGTCTAAGTTCCAACATAAGTGAAAATACAACAAACTCAATCACCACGGACAATGATGACCTTGAAAATGATTGGCCCTCCCAACTTGTAGCACCTCGAAGAACAGGATGTTCCCAATGCGTAGGTTGTTTCTTCTAAGGAATTCTCCAAAACCCTTTGGGGAAAGAGCCTTGATCTTACCTTACCCCGAGTAGTTCATACGTCACGCCGTCCTGTAGCACCTCAACACTATGAGAGTCTTCCTAGTCGGAAAGAGTGGTACAATCTCACACGGGATGTACTGAGGTAAATTTTAAAAATATTATTCATATATATATATGTGTGTGTGTGTGTGTGTGCAATTGTCAACAAATAAAATTTATTTAAAAATTGTTACCAAAGTAGGGTTTCCCAAGTTTCTACTGTTTTAGAGTGCAGTGGAAATGTGTGCTATCAAGAGCAATCGTATGATGATCAATGTTGAACAAAACAGACTCTGGGTTCCGACATTGTGCGGTGAACTATATGAAAACCAAAAAGAAATTAGTTGTTATATGAATTAGTTGTGCAGTGAACTATAAAGTGTGAAGATGTGTTAGCTATTAAATATATATGTACATTGGTGAAAGACCTAAAAAATGGTGGATTAGACGATCTTTTGCCAGCCATCGGTTCTGCATGAAAAGACAAAGTGTTAAGTGTGAACAACCCTATGGAATGCAAGGTGTGACGTAGGTAATAACGTTGCAGGTGCATGTCGAGTCAAGCCAGAGGGACGATTGACATGTATATGCGACTTCACATAGTGGTCGGTTAAGCCGAAGATATTACCGAAACAAAACTGCAGTTGCATATGCATAACAATTATAGAATTAGATGTCATAATGTGACATCAGCGGCATTTCGTTCAAGCCGAAGGTTACCCAATAATATTGCGACGTAACAAACTTAAAGATAAGCTACTATAAATAATAGATGAGGCATCACACTAAAATCACAAGTGGTGACAGACAGATTAGCGATGTCGTATATATCAGAGATTTCCATGAGAAGAAATCCATATAACTGGAAAATTGATGCATAGTCAACATCATATTAAACAAAAAACCAATTTGCAACAAACCTAAACATTGTACCTAAGTTTCAACTTAAGAAAAGTTCACACTCGCAAAAAAAAGGAGACAAAACTAGATTGCCAAAAATAAAAACACAGACCACAGATATGATATTGTAAAGTAAGAATTCAGAAGGTTGGGTTTTAGGAGATATGGAAGAACAAAAAAAATTCTGAGTAGAGAAGATGAGGAGAAAGTAGGAGACTGTTGGAATTTGTGGGAAATTTGTGAATAGATGGTTGAATTAATTTTCAGGATCCCCCTATTTACGACCCGTTCAAAACGACATCGTTTTGAACCACAGTTTTGTCTGACTCAGTATATGCAATGTCGTACCAAAGTCATTTCAGGTGACACATTGTCGACTACTGAGCGACGTCGCTGACTTTGGATGGCCTAACAATTTCGGTCCACCAAGCAGCCTATTAACAGTTCGACATTACTTGAAAAACAAATTTCACAACACTTATTTGCTAGTTCAAGACTGATTGTCACAATAACCCATAATTTATTTATTTTATTTTTGTTACTGATACTTCTTTTCAAACTTTGTGCGTGTGTTAGATTATATAATAAGGATTGAATAAGTTCAAAATAACATCGCTAACACAAAGATTATAAATTAAATATTAAATATCAAAATACGTAAATAATAATCTTGTTCCAAATATGATACATCAATATTGAAAAAGTTCGACATTAAAAACTATAGGGCCAGAATGATTTATCAGCTCGAAGTAGAGCGTGTTCCCTTTGCTGAGTAGCTCGGTAATCAGAAACTACTCCCAACCCTTTGCCGCTAGGCTCTACAACATCATGTTCCCCAAGTTATGCATGTGGTACTCCCTTCCATTGCACCTGAGCGCAGCAGGAAATTTCAACGGCGGTAGGAGCTTCACAATCTGGTTAGGGACGTACTAATTTTTTTTAATGTTGTTCAGTTAATATGAAAGTAAAGTATAAAAAAATATTTTTGAAAATAAAATTAACACGCGACAGGGATTACTTACCAGGATGGAAACTTCCCTAAAGTTCGTCTGCATCAGGGTGTGGATGAAATGAGGAATGATGTTGCCAAATGTATCTCGCGGGCGTTTATCGTCCGAATCACTATGGATTTGATAATCAATGAAATATTTATAATTTAAATTTGAATATTAGTAATACAAGCTAGATAGGCAATGCAATTTGAACATAAAAATTAAATCGCTCACCACAATAAGGTCATGGTACAAACCGGCACTACTAGACATGATTCCCTGAAATTCATATTTTAATGATTCGTTACAGTTCAATTAACGTGATCTATTAATCAATTAATATATGAATGCAATATGTAAAACCGAAGTCGCACATGGTTTGGTCTAACCGAATGGTTAATCGATAAGTATGCGACGTAAGATGCTAAATCAACTGCAGAAATTATGAGTTAGCGACGTCACACAAGAATTGGTAAAACTGAATGGTTAATTGACACGTGTACGACGTCATATGCGAGTTGAACTACTAAAATTATGAACAAGTGATGTTCCACACTGGTCGCTCCAACCGAAGTAGGAATGAAGGATAGGTGACGCTGCATTCATGAAACGGGAAGACTCTAACAACAGCCGCAAACAAGCAAACATAAAGCACCTAAACAAACATTCTAACACCCTTGAACCTTATCGATGAACCCTAATCCATAGACACATTTTACATGAAGCAAATAACACATTCACACACCGTGTATATAAAAATTTCAATAGTAAATTAAAATTAAAATAATCAAATGTTGAGACCTTACCTTTGAGAGGATTAGCAGGACTGTTGGAATTCGAGGGAAAATTAAATGTTTAAAGTAATGTATGAGGTGGGCTCTATATATATAGTCATTACGATTTTAGAGATTTTGGGTGGGTATGGACTGGTATGCATGTGAGTAGAGAAATGAATTATTTGAGTTGGAATTTGGAAAAGTTGTGGATTGTGCCTAAATGACTTTGAGTTGTGATTTGGGATGTGAAATGACTACTCCAGGTGGAAGGTAAGAGTATTTATTACTCCCCATGCACACTTTTTTACTCTGCATGAATGACAAATATTTGTCATTGTTCAAGTGGGGCCATGTGACTCACATGCACAATATGCCCTCTTTTTGTTTAGTTTGTTTGTTCTGTTGCTTTTAATTATTATTAATTTTTGTTTTAATATTTAATCTATTATTTCATTTTCCCTTTTTATTATTATCTTAATAATTATTATTTATCATTTTATTTTATTATTTAATTGTATTTATAATTGTATATATATGTTTATTATTATTATTAATTGCATTTTTTAAACCTATCTAATAAAAATAGTAATATATTTACAAAATGAAATTGAACAAAATAAGTTATTATATTTAACAGAATAGGGTTTTCATAATCTCTCCCCCCCCTTCCTTTATGAATTTTGTCACCGAAGTTTAATCCCATGAAGAGTTTGGTGTATCTACCCCTAATGTTATATTCTAACACCCATGTAGCTTTCTTCAATTTTATGATTTCTCCATAGCACTAAAACCATGGGAATTTCCTTGATGCGTAATATTTTGGTCTTACGATCCAAAATCCTCATTGGTATGTCCTCATACATCAAATTCTCATTCAATTCCAAACCGTTATGCCTCATTACATACTCTAGATCAAGGTGGTACTTCTTAAGAAGTGATGCATTAAGGACATAATGAAGTTTTCCTAGTTGGTTTGGAAAGTTAAGTCGATTGGCGACTGGTCCTATTCGTTGTATGATTTCGAATAGGACAATATATTGAGAACTTAATTTTCTCTTCTTTCTGTGCTACACCAGACCTATCCGTGGAGATACCTTTAGAAATACTTGATCTCTGACTTCAAACTCCTGATCTTTTCTTCAATTATCGACATAACTCTTTTTTCAACTCTGAGCAGTATGAAATCATTATCATTTTGACCTTGTTAGTGGTTTCTTCAACCCATGGTACACTAGTAACGGGGATATTTTCTTTTCACCAATTTCTTCCCAAAAGAGTGGAGTACGACATTTCCTACCATATAACACCTCATAGGAAGTCATACCAATGGAAGCCTGATAGCTATTATTATAAGCAAATTCTGCCAAAGGTAATGACTGTCCCAATTTTTGCTAAAATCCATGACACAACTTCAAAGCATGTCCTCCAATGTTTGAATTGTTCTCTCTGACTGCCCATCTGACTATAGGTGTGCCATTGTACTAAAGTTCAACTTGGTTCCCAACTCCTTTTGCAGTTGTTGTCAAAATCAGGATGTGAACCTCGGGTTCCTATTTGACACAATCCATGTAGTCTCACCATTTCTTGAATATAGGTCATTGTAATTTTTTTTCTAACGGATACTTAAGGTTTATTGGAAAGAAATGTGCAGATTTGGTCAATCGATCGATTACCACCCAAACTACATCATGTGCTTTCTGCGTTCGTGACAACCCCGTTACAAAATCCATGGTGATGTCATCCCACTTCCACTCCAGGATTTCCAACAGTTGTAATAACCCTAATGGTTTTTTATGATCAACTTTGACTTGTTGGCACACTAAACACCGGGCCACGAATTCTGCAACATCTCTTTTCATATTGTCCCAATAGTATTTTTATTTTAAATTCTTCCACATCTTTGTTCCCCCTGGATGTACTGTATATCGGGACTTGGGGGATTCTTCAAGGATCCTCCATTTGATTTCTGAATCTCAAGTTATATAAAGCCTACCTCTAATTTGAGGATTCCATCACCATCAATTTCAAACCTCAGCAACTTCCCCCCAGTAGCAAGTTTTATCCTTATCGCCAAAGACTCATCATAGTTTTGAGCCATTTTTACTTCTATGGGTAGAATAACTTGTACCCTTAGGTTCGCAAGTATTACTAGATCATACATAACCCCACAGCTCCAGTATTCCACTTGACACAACATATTGGTCTCATTTACCATGATATGTGCCAAAATTGCCTTTGGACTTAAAGCATGACATTCATCTTTCCAAGATGGTAATTAATCACACAATCATAATCTCCTAAGAACTCCATCCATCGACGTTGGCACATATTCAGGTATTTTCGGGAAAATAAACATATAAAATTCTTATGGTTTGTCATTACCTAAAATGTGATCCGTAGAGATAGTGGCGCCATTTCTTCAAGGCAAACACCAATGCTGCAAGTTCAAGATCATATGTTGGGTAATTTCTTTCATAAGGTTTCAATTTTCAGGAGGTATAGGCTATTACATGGCCTTTTACATCAACACACACCCTAAACCATCTCTTGAAGCATATGTGTATAGCACAAATCCTTCCTTTACTTCAAGTTAAGATAAAATTGGGGTAGCCGTCAATCTCTTCTTTAATTATTGAAAATTGACTTTAGTCTTCTCATTCTATTCATATTTGACCCCTTTCTGGATGAGACGAAATATGGGAGATGCTAATTTAGAGAATCTCTAACAAAGCGCCGGTAGTATCCTGCCAATCCTAGATAACTCTGAATCTCCGTGATATTTTTTGGCGCTTTCCAATTTAATATTGCTTCAACCTTAGCAGGATCTATAGATACTTCTTCCTTATTAATTACATGAAGTTTACCCAACTCAACCAAAACTCATACTTGCTAAACTTGGCGTATAATTGTTGTTCTTTCAATAACAATGATGTCTCTTTCAAGTGTTCCTAATGTTCTATGTGAGATTTCGAGTAAACAAGGATCTCATCAATTAAAATGACAACAAACTGATTTAAATATGTCTAAAATACTAGATGCATGAGATCCATGAATGCAGCTAGTGCATTGGAAACACCAAATGACATCACTAAGAACTTGTAATGCTCATATCGAGTGTTGAAATCCATCTTTGGCACATCATCTCTTTTCAACTGCAATTGATAGTACCCTTGTTGTAGATTCAATTTGGAAAATACAACTGCTCCTTGAAATTGATCAAATAACTCCTCAATAATTGGGAGTGGGTACTTATTCTTAATAGTTATGTCATTTTAGCCACGATAAACGATTCACCTCCTTAGAGAGCCATCTTCTTCTTAATGAACAACACTAGTGCTCCTCACAGAGATGTACTTGGCTGAATGAATCCCCTGGATTGTAAATCTTCTAGCTGCACTTTCAGTTCTTGCAGCTCCAAGGTGTCATACGATAAGGAGTTCGAGAGACCGGAATGGCTCCCGGTGGCAAATCAATGGTAAAATTTATTTCTCATTCCGGGGGCAGACTCGCAAGTTCCTCTGGAAAGACCTCAGAGAAATCCCTGACCATTGGTATATCTTCTAGCTTCACTTGATCTATTGGCATATTTATAAGCCAATACTCTCATTTCCCCCCTTATGAATCATGTTTCGAGCCTTGACACCGGCAATCATCAATGAAGATGACCTTATTTGACTCACACCTACTTCAATTTCTAGTTTCTTGGCTGATATAACTTTACTTCCTTTGTATGACAATTCAGTTGGGCATGATTTTTGGCTAACCAATCCATTCCTAGGATAATTTCATACCCTTTTAAGAGCATATCGATAAAATCTATTGGAAACTCTAGATTCCCCACCTTCACCCCACAATCTTTACAAACACAATGGTTATGATTTTAGTATAATTGGTTGGAGTACTAACCTCTAACTTGTAAGGCAACTTTTCTATTCTATTTCTCATTCTTTCTAGAAAAGAATAACTAGCAAAAGAATGAGATGCATCGGGACCAATAAAATTTTTTAGCTAGTTTACCCAAGATAGGAAGAGTGCTTTCAATGACCACTGCTGAAGTTGGGGTCTCGTTGTCCTCTAAAGCATAAATTCAAGCTTGCACATTCGACTTACTACTCCCACTTGTTGCACCCTTTTAAGCCAGTTTTACCATTGGTTTTTGCAAACCAAACTCCATAGACGAAGATCCTTGGTTAATCATTGGACATTCTTTGATCTTGTGTTTGGTGTTCCCACACCTTAAACACCTATTTGCTTTCTTCCAGAAATCATTCTCTTCATG
Organism: Rubia peregrina; assembly: GCA_032355705.1. Classification (NCBI taxonomy): domain Eukaryota; kingdom Viridiplantae; phylum Streptophyta; class Magnoliopsida; order Gentianales; family Rubiaceae; genus Rubia; species Rubia peregrina. The sequence goes on from JAULKK010288278.1 coordinate 18,453, forward strand.
CCCTCTTGTTCCACAGTAAGTACAATGGGTTCTAGGCGGCCCTATTTGACTACCACTAGAACTTGAACCACATTGTGTGGTTATTTCTTGGATTAAACTCCTTCAAGAAGTAGAACTTCCACCACTAGTGGGACCTTGTGTACTTGCATCGTTCGAGGTCTCACACTTGCCTTCCATGCCTGCTGAATTTCTCGAAGAGCATTTTTTGTTTCTTCAACTCTATAAGCTGATTCCACAGCAGAGACATAAATACTTTGATATGTCGGGGCTAGCACATCCTTCAATTCCAACCAAAACCCTTGGGTGAACCTTCTTCTCCTCTCCTCATCGGTAGACACCAATTTTTCCAGCAAAATTAGAAAGTTTTGAGAATCTTGCTTCATATTTAGCTACTTTGATCATGCTTTCTTCAATTTGTTAATTCCGCCTCTTTTATTTCGGTTACAAGAGGTGGGATGTACTTCATGTTAAATTCCTTCTCAAAGTTCTCCCACGTTTGAGAGGTTTCCTCCATTTCCCACTTTCTTTGTACAACATTCCACCAATCTCGAGCTACTCTCTCTAATAGGAATATGTAAAAGTTTTCCTTTTCTTTCATTTATGTAGTCTAAAGCTCAAAAAGTTTGAGTCATCATTTCCACCTCGTTTTCAACCACTTCATCATCTGACTCACCGTCAAACCTTGGTGGGCGAAACTTTTTGAAATCGTTCTAAGGTCATATATTCCATTTTTTGCCTTTGTTTTGATCCCTAGCAGGTGATTTGGATCAGTCATCTCTTTCGAACGATCTTTCTAGCATTTCAGTAACTTGACTAGCGAACCATTCCATCCCAGTAGGTGAATGCTTGGGTCCGGTTGAACAACCTGAACCTCGGCTTGGCTCTCCTTCAATTTGTGTAATCTGTATTGATGGATAGTAAATCAAATTAATCACCATGTCCTAATTTTTTGCTCAATCAAAAGATCAAACATAAATCATACCAAAATGATAACATACTTATTACCAAATAATGGGTTAGATCAAAGATACGATTTATATAATATAATATATTATACATTAATATTTCAAGCACAATTGCAAAGCTAACAAAATGAGGGTCTTAATGCAACATGCGATATCACCATATTGTACAAAATTGAGATTCACATTTCCATTTTACAAAAGGCAAGAGTAGTGCTAAGTGGAGTCTTAATACAATATGTGATATCATCATACTATAAAAATTGAGATTCGCATTTCCACTTCAAAAAAGGCAAGAGTAGTGCTAGGGGTATCTGGATTCTATTCTCAATCCACCCTTGATTCATTAGAGGAATCACAACCTTCATTCTTTCGGCATCTTGGGTTGCTTGAGTTATAAGCTCACCTAAACTTATACCAACTCATGCTTCAATATCATCTAAAGCTAAAAACACATGCTCCCAACTTTGGTCGGTTGGGCAGTCACAAATTTTCATCATACGCCTATGGAGCAGTCTCAAAGAAGCTTGGTGAGACTTAGGTGATCTATAACTTCCTAACGCTTCTTGCTTCGAGGCAAAAACTCATATTCCTTTACTTTGATGAGTTTATCTCGCTCTAGGGTAACAATATCCGCTCTGGAAGCTTCTTCATTAGCACGGATTCGTTGTTCCCATTGGGCATCCTTCATCATTTTTCTCACAACTCTCTAGCTCAAAGATCCGGGCTAGAAGATTATTACATTCCCATACCAACGACTTCACAACCCAATAAGGGTATGAGTGAGTCTCCCACCATCTTGGGATATTCAAAGGTTCCCTCCAAGGAGTAAACACCTCTGGTTGTGCTCTCATATTCTGTATCACTTTTATGGGTTCGCAAAAGTCGTTACTCGGTGATCTCTCACTATAATCCATCTATCAAAATAAAAAAAAATGTTAGTTTCATAGACTAGTTTTTAACCATGGCTCGAATGTAATAATTTACTTTTAAGTGTTAAGTAAATGTGAAGTCTTTTATTAAGTTTTGATCTTCCTTTACTTGATTTGAGCAAGCTCTAATACCAAATATGTAACACTCTCATCTCAACCAACTTACTTAGTAGCAAGTACTCAATCGGTCAAGGTGGTTACCAAGAGCCCAACTAGAGTTTGGACCCTAAATTATAGAATGAGAAAAATTATTACGTGGAAGCATTTATAGAAATAAATTTGAATCATAACTTACTATTACAATGTTAATTTAGAAAAGGCTAAGTCTATATTTCCAGCTAGGTAAACCTTAAGTTTAGTTCGTACTAGCTCAAAAGAAGTAAAGGCTTCCCACTCGTTACCACCATTCACACATTCTCGATCGATACACCTGTTGGTTGTATTGAAACTAAGGTGAGATCATTTGCTTAGTGAGGTTTGACGCAATCAACTATCGATGATCATGTAAATCAAATAACCACATATGTCCGAAGACATAATACAAGGATATGGCGGTTACACAAGGCCATAGTCAAGCTCCTATATGGGTATTATCACTAACGAACAAAGCATAGACCGAAAAGATTTTTGGAAATTGCTCGAAAGCCATGTGTTTCAAATCAAGTTCAATAAAATCATATTTTCTTCAGCCACGCCTAAAAAGCATTTTTACTTACGAGAGCATTTCAAAAAACAAGTGGTAATGCTAGCATACCAAACACCGTGTGCAGACAGTTTAGTCGTACAATCTGGCCCTTGCCATCCCCATCAATTTTGACCGAGCTATAATCATGTTGGGGACTCAAATTTATCAAGTACACATTCCATTCAAGTAGCAAAGACCAAGTAATCAAATAGACATTGTATGATAAAAGCACAAGTCGGTCATACACATAATTAATCAAGTTGATTTTGATGTGATAAAGTACACATCATCCTCTTTTTCACAATGCACACTTTAAAATGGATAAAATACTATGTGACATATCATGCATGACATAATTTACTCAAGTAGCATATAAAATCAAATAATTATACATAGCATGCAAATCTCCGGTTAGATTCAATTTATGCAAGCGATGAAACACTAACCTTAGTTTGGTTCCTTGATTGGGTTCATTTCTTTGTTGGGTATTTCCTTCCTTTTATTTGAAGAAGGGCCTCCTCACACTCCAAATTTTGATATTTCCTTAAATCTTTGTATTGAGCAAAGAACAAATATTTCCGGAAATGATATTATGGATGAATAAGGAATTGGTTTAAGTTAAGAAGAATGTTTTGGATATTGGATACTTCATTGTTTGTACGGGATGAGTGTTTTGAGTTTAAGTTTGGAAGAAGAATTGGGATATGGGTTGTCTTTTGGCTGAAGAATTTGAATTGGGAATTTTGCGTTTAACTTTGGAAGAAGAATATGAGTTGCGTTTTGAGATGAAATATTTGAATTGGGATTTGGGGTTGTGTGGACTGGTCTGCATGTGAATAAGGGAATGAATGATTTGAGTTGGAATTTAGAGAGGTTATGAACTGTGCGTGAATGATTTTGAGTTGGAATTTGGGATGTGAAATGACTACTCTAGGTGGAAGAGTACTTATTACTCTTAAGGTATATTTTTAACTCTGCGTGAAAGAAAGAAATTTGTCAAAAAGGCGATGATGCTCGCCCACAGCACCCCGATCTGTCTGACACCACAGACCTTGAAATGGGGAGGTAAAGTCACGGTAGCCCAGTGTCAGGACCCGGTGGCCGGTAAACTCTCGGTGCGCACAAGGGACCCAAGCCACAACCATAAAGCCCCGTGGGACCCGTAGCCGGTAAGCTTTTGGAATCCCCACACTGCAACTGCCGAGCCTCGAACCTGGGTTGTCAAACACCTTAACTAACGTCTCAACCGTTGGGGTACACCCGTGGGTGTAATAAAGATATTTGTCATTGTTCAAGTGGAGCCACATGACTCACATGCACAATCTGCCCTTAATTATTTTATTTATTGTTTTTATTATTAATTTTCATTTTAAAATTTTAATATATTATTTATTTTCCCTTTTTATTGTTATTATCTTAGTAATAATAATTTATTATTTTATTATTTAATTGTACATATAATTATATATATGTTTATTATTGTTATTAATTGCATTGTTTTTAAAACTATCTAATAAAGCTAGTAATATATTTAACATATGTACAAAATGAAATTGAGCAAAATAAATTAGTACATTTAATAGAATAGGGTTCTCAAAGTCACACTACGTGAATAGTTGGCACTATGCTGATCTTGGATCATAGACCTCGGTATTGAAAGCCAACACACTTGAACGACCTAGAGTTAAACCCCAATTTAGCATCAATCGAAGGCCTTACCTGCTTGATGTAGAAGCGGACAAAGGGAATGTAGGTGAAATCTACTTCTTACCTGTCATGTGAACAATTTATTTCGGTCATGCATTAAGACCTTAATTCAATGGATGAGATACACACTCAGAAGTGTCGGATACACCACCAGCCATAACATTAGTTAAAGGTCTCACTCCCTACTCTGAGGTAGAAGCAGATTCAAAAGGGCCGAGTATCATATCTCGGTTGTACACCTTTTAAAAGGCCTTATCTGTTTCAGATAGAAGCAGATTGGGTTAGACACGAGAGCATGTTCTCAAATCTGCCAGCAAAACTCTAGTTTTAGTTCACTGATTGCATTTATCTCAAAGCATTATGGGGGTCTATATTTGGGCTCTCACCCAAAGGTAGAGAGATTTATTAAGATTAACGTGTGTAATAACAGGGTGAGTGACTATTTTAGCAACACACCTCATGGGGCATCTCGAGGACCTACTCCCTCCATCACTCTATAACTGTCTTACTTATTATTTTTACACTATTTAATGATAATTTTATAATTTTAATAGTATCTTAAATTATGTATAATAATACATGATATACTTACACTTTTAACCCTAATTTTAGAATGAAAATATCAATATAATCCTACAAAATGAGAAAGTCATAAAATAACCCTAACTTCATGACGAATTGTGTAGTTATAACTATTTGGTCTAATTTAGACATTGACTGAAGAAATTGGTCGTTGACTGAATGTGAAATGTCAAAAGTACCCTCAAGGGTTGAGCGGAATTTTTGTTCCCCCTTTTTACTTTCTTCTTCTTCTTCAACCCCACTTGTCACCGCCCACCAGCATCCCACCTAGGGATGTCAGTGGGGCGGGTATTGGTGGAGGTCCGTCCCGTACCTGCCCCAACGGGGCGGGTATGGAGGTAGTTTTGGTGGGGATGGGGCGGGTATGTGTATAAATTTTGTACCCATCATGGGTAATGGGTCGGGTATGGATTTTAAGTTATACCCTGCCCATACCCGCCCCACC
>JAULKK010288279.1:0-13613 GCA_032355705.1 Rubia peregrina
GATATTAACGGCCGAACATGTTTCTTGAACTGCGTAATAATGATTGACATGCAATTTAGGCTGGGACGGAGGGAGTACAATTTATTTTGTAACGGAAAGAAATTTAGTGTGATATCATAAATTTGTCATGATAACTTGATTACCGTTTGCGCTGTTGTGGGGAAGACTTATGCAAGTTGTTGAGGAAGTCAAACCTTTTCTACCGACATTTGGTTATGGGGAAACGGAATTCAAAATCATGAAACTAAAGAATAATTACTCCATGGAAAGTTTAAGGAAAGATTGGTTCTCCATAAATAGGAATAAATCACTTTATTTTTTAATTTATACTCTGCGTCCTAGGAGAATTGACATTTTACTTTTAAAAAATTAAATTTAAAAAACTTTGACCATAAGTATAAATTAATTTATATATAAAAAAATATATCATTTGAGATATTGTTAGATTCTTCTTAACATCTATTTTCTAAATATCAATTTTTATGCAGAATTGGTATACTCCCTCTGGTTCTTTGTATATGTCCCTCTTCAAAATGGCACACTTTTTTTCCAAAAAGGAGAATGAGTGGTGGGAGTTGAATTGGGAGTATAAAAATTAAAATGAATTCATGAAAATAATCTAGGATTTGCCAAAAAACGAAGGAGCCAAAATAAAAGGACCATCCCAAAATGGAAAGTGAGTCATTATAAGAGGATCGGATGAAGTATGTAGCTAGAGATATTGAAGGTCAAACATGATCATTGAAAACCGTGAAAAAACAAACATGCCAATTCTGCCGGGACGGAGGGAGTATGTGATTATTTTCAATTTAAATATTTATATTGATAAGTTATAAATGTAATAATATGTATTAAATGTCAAAATATAAGAAATATTATATAAATAGTATGATACTTAACTAAAAAAATTATTCAATTAAATTTTAAAAAAATTAGTGTTAAACTTAATAAATACAATATATAAGCAAAAAATACAGTAGGTTGTCTATAGTGAAATTTTTTAATAGATCAGGTTCCCAACAGTTCTTTTACGAGGGCATCAGTTATCAAAAAGTATTTCGGTGAGAAAATGGGTGAATGGAAGGGTACTTCTCTTTTATTTATTTATTTTTCAAAATTTTATTTTTTATTTTTTCAGAATAGGAGGACTTTAATTATGTTTTTCATTTAACTTCATTTAGTTTTCTTTCATTCAAGTGTCTTACCTACAAATCGAGTGAAAATGAGACCTTTTGTCTATTGTATTACATGTGACTGTCTATGTCAAACTAATTTTTTTCCGGTCACCTTTTAATTAGAAAAATATGCTTGACTTCTAGTTTGCTTACCAAGGGCATTGCAGGAGAAATCCAAGTCGAAATTGTCTAACCAACAAACTTTCGGCAATTCCGCCCTCAGGATATCAGTTACATTAGTAAATCTCATTCCGTTTGGATGTTTTAGGCTTATGAGATCAATTTTTTGGACAAATTTTCCATTAGACCGTTTATTCAGGTGTCTTACGTGTTTAGATTATAGACAGTTCGTGCATGTATAAGAAATCCAATACACTTACAAAAAACATTTTAGCTGCTAAAACAATGAGTTTAACTCTCATAATCTAGTTAATGAAATTTATGGTTAAAAAGGAGAGTGCTTATAAATTTAGTAGAGGTTCTTTAACAATCTTGTTTTTAGAGAGACTTTTTGTTTATAAGTAAAGTATATTTTGACCATAATCCATGTGGTTGGATTACCTCTCGAGAAAGGCAGAGACTAATACTTCATATTGTCAGAAATTTGGGTCGGGGCACTGACATCAGGAGGTGACTTAAGGTCCTTGAATTCAGGATGAGCTTAAGGGATGATTCCACATTAGACGAAGACCTTTCTATTATGTATAAACAACTCATGTTGCCACAAAAGTGTCTAATTTTAATTTTATAATACAAAGCACTTTCTGTGTAAACGATCTTTCAAATATCACACTTTTTGTATCACAGTTGTACAATATTGAGTTTAATAGAAAAAGGATATGAATTCTATAAACTCTAGTTCTCGTGACAATATTAATTTTAAAAATAAATAAATTATCCATAATATAAAGACATGTCACATGCAAGGACACCTTTTCATTATGCCATATGTTGCATTGCATTACATTCTCTCTTATACACATGAACATTCGTATTTCTTCAATTAAAACTTATCAATTATAAGGACGATTTTTAAAAAAAGAAAAGAAAAACCACCTCCGAAGTTGGGAGGGAATGTGATTCACTGTCTCCCTAAACCTCGAAATATGGCCAATACAAAGATTTTTTTTGGTCAAGTGGAGTGAAAGAGAAAATTCTAAAGATATACTCCCTCCGTCTCACTATAAATTTTCTATTTTCCTTTTCGGGACGTCTCACTGTAAACTTCCTAATTCTAAAGATTCTACATTTAGCCATAAATATGTGATCATAATTTTTCCTTTCATTTGATTTATGCCGGCCCACTCCCATCATTCATTAAAAAGATGCTACATATACTTGTATTAAAGTTTGTGCAAAATTTAGTTAAAAACTTGAAATTACTACATAAAATGCTAATCCCAAATTCTATTTCCCTAAAAATGGCTCAGATTTTCGCATGTAAACTCGATTTAGCTACCGTCCTGATAGTTTTTTCTCCTATCATATTTCCTTGATTCTTTCTAATTATTATCTCTATACCACAGCTAGTGTTCGATCCTTTCCGAGCAACATCTGCATTAATCTTAAAAGTGAGCTCCAGTTTTTCCAAATAGATTCTAGTTATGGCTGGTTTTTAGGTGGCAAGATTTTAGATATTAGACCTAACTGTATCAATTACTTGTCAAGCATGTGGTTACCGAAAATAGATTTTAGAGTCATGTATATGTAATCTCTAATACTAGAAATGAGCCTATTTGGATTATAAGAGATTACATAAAAAATGAAAGCATTCCCGTGTTTTCACATAAACCAACATACTAGAGATGGTATCACACGTGTAAGATCAGAGCGTCCCTTCGAAAAACCATTCAAAGTCCATAAATAGGTTAACCTATCCAAGATGTTATCAAAATTATGGTATCTTAGACCTTACCATTGGTGCACAGCAGACCAAACAGGTTTAGATCTTTGACAATTTTAAAACAAATGAACACTCTGTTGGGGTGTTCATGGTTGAGGGATTGAACAGATCAATTAGTGGCCTACAGTTAGTCTAATTAGATTGTCAAAAATTAGGTTTTCCATTTCCATGAATCACTCTTGTGTGTGAATTTGCGATCGTGTTAACCAAGCAGATGCTAGATCAGGTTTGTGATTTTCCCGCATTAGGGGCTAGGGACTAGATGAATTGTGCCCAAGGAGTTCCATTCAGAAATTTCCACCATGTTTTTAGAGAAAAAGGTCTTGACGATGGTTTTTAGGTTTTTAAAGCCCAACCAATTTTCCATTATTGGAAAAACAATGAAAATCCAATTTTGTCCATGATTTTTTATACTTTCCTTCTGATTCTTCCATGAAAAGTTGATCCATTTTCCTTTTTATGGATTTCATCATTGACCAAGGAGGGATTGTTGTTTCCCAGATATGCTGGGAGACTGAATATCGGCATGAAGAGATAAGTGTAAGTTTTCCTTCACTAGTTATCCATTTATCTTTCCCATTGTTAATCTTAAAGCCTAAATTTTTTATTAGAAGTTTAAAATATGCAGCTTTGACCATACCCGTGAAGATTGGCTAGCCGAGATATTTCAAAGGAAATTTTCCTTGTTTCATGTCTAGGATAGATCTGATCTATTGATGATTAGATGTTGTAGCACGTGAACTGATGAATTAATTACTTTTTCCATCTAATTAATTGATTCGGGGTTAGTTGAAATTTATCAAAGAAATCCTTGATTTTAATTAAGTTATTAGTTGTTTCTTTAAGGATGACAACTGTATCATCTGCAAACGAATGATGAGAGATTGAGATTGCTTTTTATAAAAGCTTAAAATGTTCAAGGCTTAAAAAAACTGAAGGACTTACTTCTCATAAAATATTCCGAGAATATGTTAAAAAAGGAAATGGGGAGAGTGGATCACCTTGCTAGATCCCTCTTGATGCTTAATGAAACGTCAAACGCATGTATTTTCTAAGACATTTAACATCTCTTTTGTTTATCATTTTATGGGTAGATTGCTGGGTTTAGATAGGTTTACGTCATAAGGGGTTAAGACGACCATTTTTTTTCCATATCTAAATCCTTCATTTTGTAACCTATTTTGAGTCTAATGGATTTGTGTCCTAACGAACTGGGCACAATTTGATTCGTCCTCCAAGAGTGGCACCATTAAATTTGTCTTCTTGAACACTTTAAAATCGACTACAAGAACTATCAAATCAAATTAACGGTTCACCTGCAGCGGCACATACAATTTTAAGAAAAAAAAATCCTATTTTGGAAGTGTCGATGGAGCAGCACATGTGTTGTAAAATGGGACGCCCATGCTAATGACCCTTGTCAGCCAAGTTGAGGCTCAACTCAAGCTATGCAAAATTGAACGACTCATGCACGATGAACATGTGGAGATTCAAGTCTAAACGACAAGACATGCATTTTGGCACTCCCCGTACGCTTAAAAGGAATAAATGAGGACCCAAACAATGGGCCGTGTAACTTGGCATGACCCGTGCACTTAGTTCATATTTTGTAGCGTGCCTAGAAGATGCCCCATGCATTATAGCATTGGTCGTGCCAGCGTAGCACAAAGGGTAGCACTAGGGTTCACTAGGGTTTACAAACTTGGGCCTTTAGAGGCCTATTTATCTTGTCCTATAAAAGGAGCCTTTAGTCTCCTAGAGTTTAAGAATATAGACATAATAGAGATTCTTAGAGTGTGATAGGTATGAAGGAAGAGAAGAATTTTCTCTCTCTAGGTTTCTTCTTCCTTTTCCTTCATTTAATTGTTAGATAAATGGCATTTAATTCAATGAATGCCATGGATTTAGTAGTACTAGGGTAGTTATTATCTTGGGGTAGTATTTGTACTCGGACTTGATTATCATTTTGTGAGATTTTATATTACCTTTTTTTAATCTCCTATGAACATTTGTGTATGATTTGTATTTCTCATTCATGTATAATCTATGTCATGTCATGATTTATGATGCATACATAATTCTATGCACAATATAATATTGTGATATGTTACAATTCTTTTTTAGGAGTGTCAAATTAGGTCTATTGTAGGCTTGAGAGTACCGAAGAGATGACTGCATTCATGCTACCTTGAGTGTACCGACCTGATCATTAGACTCTCATTCTTATTAGCTAGTTTCGTGGGGGATTGCGTGTTAGGGGAGCTTGACTAATTCCTAACAAGGGAAAACCTTGGCTTACCCCAATATATAAACATTATAGTTTGTAGAAACAAAGGTCGTGGAAACCCAAGAGTAATCACAAGATGCCAATGCCTTCACCTTTGTAGGCTTAATTTGGATCCATAGTGTAGTGCCGGAGACGTATTACTCACTCCCATATCTAATAGTATTTCTTGTGAGGGCTTAAGTACCTCCAAAGAGGCTTGTTTGCATCGGAAGTGAGGTTACAAGGATGAAAAGAGGATTTTGGAGGATTGGACCGCATCCCTGATTACGAAAGCAGTGATATGGTTTTGAAGGGAGCCGAACCTTTGTGTGACAGACATTGGGAATTCCCATCCATTTCCACACTATGTTACATAGGCATGAGAATAGGTTTATATTTCTAAATGTAATAGAATCTAGGATCAAGTCATTAATCAGTTATGTTACCCAAATACCCCATAGACTAGTTATCGTGGTTAAATCTCGTTGCTTGCGTGCTTAGTAGTTTGTTAGACACAACCTTCCCTTCCAAATTATCTGTTTAAAGCACTAACTATTTCTGACACACAATCAGATTGACACCCGAATGTGGGTTGTGTCAAGATAGGTCTTAAATTCTGGTGGCTCTATGGATGACCCTGAACTTTCCACTAACTACTTTATCGTATTTAACAGTGAGTACGAGAGCAACATAGTAAATTTCATCTTTGAAATGCATCCGGTGGGATAATTATCCCACACGATAATAACCATGAAGGGTAAGGGTTAAATTTTGGCGCCCATGCAGGGGACAATAGTTTAAATTTAATTGTTAGCTTATATAACAAATTGGTAGAGTAGCTTGTACTTTTTTGTGTGTTCGTGTGTTTTTTTTTTCATTTTGTCTGTTTGCTATTTTATGGAGTAAATATTTCTTGAGTTCTTGGTGTCAACCGATAACACTTTCCCTACGATTCCAAATTTTATGTGTTTTCTTCATTTTTGTTTTATAGGAAAAAATTTGCGTAGAAAAGAGCTCAGCGAGTGAGAATTTGTAGGATATTTTATTGTGACCACCCTTCAAAGCCTTGATCAAGGTTGAGTGAATATGAACGAAGGGTAGGAGTTGTTGGTTCCCAACACAAATGTGATCGAGAATGGTACTCATACCATGATTCTCTCAATTTGAGGTTGAGTGGTAACCCAAATTCATGGTATGGAGATGCATCATGAAACCAAACATATGAGCTATATAGTTGGCCTTCACCACCCTATTCTATGCCCCAAAATCAATCCTTAGGAGTAGTTTTCAAGCCCTAGTGTGAAGACATGTTTGGAGCCATAGATAAATTTGTTAGAACTAATGAGTTACTCCAAACACGAATTTTTAGCAACACTAGAGACTTGGAAGTTGCATGGAGAACTTTTGCAAGCTATAGCTATTGTAACCAAGAGTAATGAGTTACTCCAAGCACAAATACATAGTAACGTCAAATATTTAGGAACTCAAATGTCCCCAAGAATTGAGAGAGTTGAAGGGAAAGTGAGTAACATGATAGAAATGGTGAGCCAACTAGAAGCCCAATATTTAAAAAAATGAACCATTTCTAGTTGAACTTGAATTTTTTGTAATTGAATCTCAAGGGGATAAGGAGTGTTTTTTTGAGAGCCAAGTTAAGGAAAAGGTTATTGTATTTAATTCATCATGCATGGAAAGGGTCATCGTTTCTCCCATTGCATTGTGTTATAGATATTTATTATTTTTGGTGTGTTTTTCTATTTTAGTTTCTGGTATTGGAACACCATTGCACTTGTTGTGCATCTTTGTTTTGCAGGAAGCATTTTGTTTTTTGAGAAAAGTGAGCAAACGGGGTTAGGAGAAGTCCAACTTGCAAACCGTGTAGACATACATGGTTCGTGATGCTAAAAAATGATAGACAAGGAGGATAACCGGAACCCAAATTCACATGGCGTGTAAATGAGCATGATCTGTGAAGCTCACACACCCTCCTACATCCACATAATCATTTCTTCCCTACCATTCCCAAAATACCACCCAATCCCATTTACCTTCAAAACCCTTGAGACACACAACTCGAAACCTAAGCGGTAGCTCTCAAATGTAATTCATTTCTTTATTTGGCTTGTGGTGTGAGATAGTAGTTGTGAATGAAATTGCTTGATTAGAGGTTGGGGGGTAGTATATTGGGGTGATGGAAGTTTGTTCAATAAATTTCATGAATGTACCTCTAAGGGTATATTTTAGTGTTCATTTTCCATTGTAAGTGCTCTCTAATTTCCTTCCTTTGATACATGTTCTAGATTGTGTATATGCATTTAGGACAATGCAAGGTTTAATTGTGGGGAAGGGGAATTTGATGACACTTATGATTCTTAGTTTTTTTTATGTAGTAAGTAGCTCTTTTAATACAAGTTTTAAAAGAAAAAAATTAAAAAATAGATCCCCTAACTCAAAAATCTGAAAGGGCAACTTAGGAAAAAAAATGGAAAGGTCCGGATAGGTTGAAAAACAAATGCAAAAATGAGAGGTTAAATGGTGTGGAAAATGGTGAGGGTGAGCTTGAAAAAGAAAAATGTTTGAAGGTAGGATGAAAACCCGAGAGGACTTTTAGGGAAAATGAGAGAAAATGTGAGAAATTAAAAATATTCTATGCTTATCTTGATTTGTCTTTGGTAGCTTTTTTGGTGGAGTAAGCTAGTTTTAAATATATATTTTGTATGCCTTGCCTTTTAAATTGGTATGATGGTTGTATAGATTTTCTTAGTTTTTGAGACGGAGAGTTTGGAGATTGTCTTAGGTGCTAGGGTAGTCTGGGAATAAAATGTTGGGTGTTTTGAGAAAACCTTTGCAAGCTAGTTTACGCTTAGTTGTTTGCTTGCTCTTGATGATGATTAATGGTTTAAACGTGGGGGATTTGATGAGACGTCAAATGCATGTATTTTCTAAGGCATTTAACATCTCTTTTGTTATAATTTTGTGGATAGATTGTTATATTTATGTATTTTTTACATCATAAGGGGTTTAGATGACCATTTTTAGTTTTCATATCTAAATCCTTCATTTTGTTACCTATTTTGAGTCTACTTGATTTTTGTCCCTATGAGCATCTATATTCTATTTTATGAGCTATAAGCACTTCAGAGTAATTTAGTGAATGGCAATTGCAAAATTAGAAGACGACTGAAGGCTACAAGTAAAAAAGGCTCAGAATATAGAAGGGTCGAAGACAAAATACAAAGAAGAGGATGAATAGTGATCCAAGAGTTTGAATCGAGTTCTAGAAACGATCTGAGAAGAATCAACCTTCAAGGGTGGTATTATTCAATTCGTCTTCTCGAGCGCTATAAAATTGACTTGAAGAAATCCCAAATTGGATCAACACTTCACCTGTAGTAGTGCATACAAGTTGCAGAAAAAAGCCCAGGTTTGGAAGTGTCGAATGAGCGGCACGGGCTGTGTAAAGTGGAACGACTCGTGCCAATACCCTGCGTCATTCAAGTTGGGGCCCTACAAGAGAAGTGCATACTTGAACAGCTCATGCACGAAGAGCAGGTGGAGACTCAAGTCCTGATGTGCACCTTTATGCATGTATTATCGATGCAATTGATAGATTTTATAATCTTTTGTTTGGTTGATTGCTATTTTTAGTTAGGTTTACACGAAAAAGGGTTTAGACGGCCATTTTTGGTTTTATTGTCTAAATCTAGAGTTTTGTAAACTTTATTGAAGCTAATGGACACTTTGTATTCATAGGAACCTAGATCTTCCTTTTGTAAAAACTAATTAGTAGGTTGCTCGTGAGTTATTTTTATCATCTCTTTGTAGAAGGCCATCTGCGGGGGTGGTATAATATATTTGAAGGAATTCGCAAGGATGGTAGAAGATATCAAAGGCCATTCTCAAGGATGGTATTATATTGAAGACCACAGCCTCCAAAGCGTTGTAGTAGATGAAATTAAGCATGGAAAAGGTGGATTCGAAATTCAAGAAGACCAAAGAAGAACTGGAGGAAGTTTTTCTGAGATTGCATGGAGTTCGAAAAATATCCGAGAATAATCATCCATTTAGAGTGGCACCATTGGATTTGTCTTCTCGAACACTATAAAATCGACTACAAGAACTCTCAAATCAGATCAGTGGTTCTTCCGTGGCGGAGCAAGCAAGTTAGCCGATATGACCAGCCAAGGCAAGCACGAGGCCAGCCCAACCGACACAAAGGGGGGGGCCTAGCATGGCCATGCCAATGCTTAGAAAGGCTCATATTATAGGCCTTCGACATGGACCATGCTGACCCCTGCTTCCCGTGCCCATATCTTCGTTTCATTTCAAAAATTCGGCTAAGTATGGGCACAGACTGTTTTGTTTCACATGGTCTGCGTTGTTTCAAGTAACCAATGCCACGACCAACCTACAGATTATGAAGAATGACATAGCCCGTACCACGATACTCATAAAATGAGGTTCTACCCGATGAGCTGCACCAAACGATACGGGATTTGCATCATTAGATAAAAATAGAGCTCCGGCCAACTGTCTGTGCCTTCACAAGGTAAACGGTTCTTTCCAAGACAGATGGTCTACGCTGGCATGTGACCACAGGCCGGGCCACGTCTAATTTCCCCAGCTCACGGACCATGCCAGATGCCACCTCCCGTGTCGTTTCCGGCTGCTAGGGTTTTTGGCCTATTTTTGGGCCTTTTTCAAGGCCCAATTTCATACTACTATATATATGGACCCTTGTCTACTAGGGTTTACGTTTTATGCCCACTTTTCATCTTTTAGAATATGTCAGAGATAGAAAATATTCTTCCTTTTCTCGAGCTTATGTTTCTTTCTTCTCTTTATTTTTCTTTAGCCCAAAAGTGTTGAATCCAATGCAATACTTGGGTTCAATGCTTAGGGAGTAGATTAACTACATTTTTCTTCTCTTTATTTTGTGAGATTTACTAGATTAATGTATTTCTATGTGATTTGTGATATTCGGTTGGCTTGTTCTTAATGTTTGTGAAATGCATGATTGTCACACTTAGTTAGTAAACCTGGATGCACTTGGGGTAATGACTTGCCCATTTTATATGGCTATTTAAGGAAATTTTGGATTCACTTTTGAACACTTTTGTGCTCTATAGGTGGCAATTTGCCTTGAAATTCTCTAAGGAGGAAGCAACACAAAACTGGTTCTGATCTCTGTCGCGATTGCAACAGTTAGAGGACCAGATATGTTTTTTGGACTTTTTGTACTATAAATACTCCACTCTTTCCCCTCTTTCAAAACCCTTCTTCCCAGCCCATTTTTCTCTGCATTTTAAGGGTTTGAAACCCTAGTTTTTCTTCTTTCTTTTCTTAGTTAGTTTGTAGATTAGTTATGGGTTTTTGTTGTATAGCTTAGTAAACTCCTTGGGAGCCTTGGATTGAAGCTTCCATATCTATGTTTTGAGAATCCATATCTATCTATTTGAAGCTTTTGCTATTGTGTATTTATTGTGCTTGAATTTGATTGTTGAATTCATTTATGATGTTGGAAGTTTGAGTATATGAATTGCTTGCATGATTATGTGTTAGGGTTTGGAGAAAGTGACAAATTCTCCTTTGCTTTGATATGAAATCCAAGAGCATGAATTAGAGCTTCTAATGTTGTTGATGATTTGATGAATGCTAGATAAATGCGGTGATGTTGAATTCTTCGTCATGTTTGTTTTGTGTAGCAAATGAGATAGGTTTGTGAATGTTGAACGTTCTAGGCTAATCTTATATAAATGCATGAATTGGTTAAATGCTTAGACACGGTGTAGATTTTATAAGTGTTACCAAGCTTGTTGGTTCTTTGAGTTTAATGCCACTAATGATACCTTTAGGCGTTGATCGACTAGAAGGGTCATTAGTGAGGTTTGGCTAGAGATGTTGAATTCACTCTAGCAAACTACTATCAAAGAGGAATGGAAGATTTATCTTCACACCAAGTAGTTAGAGTAGAGAATAGATAGTGGATTCAAGGATAGATAATAGGTTTGGAAGTGGACATCCATTGCCCCCAAGGCTTTGTCATTTGTAGTTTTTACCCTTTTTATTTAGTTTGATGCATGATTAGCATAGTTACTTAACTTTGCTAGTTGTGTTTGTTTTTACTTTCATAACTTAGAAACCAACCCAACCAAACTTCGCCTTTTACTTGCTTTTATATCTATGTATATATATAGGCTTATATTCACCATTGCATGCTTAGACGCTTAGAAATATCCCTATTCTGTGTAGACAACCCTGACTTGCCAACTATCTACTTAGTTGTATTTATAGGTGATACAAGAGACCTATATAAAGTTATAAACTACAAGAAGAGCGGAAAAATCAGGATGATTGTTCAAGTAGTTAAGGACATGCAGAATAACTGTAATAAACTACAAGAAGAGAGAAAAAGACTAGGATGACTGCATGAACTGAGCAAGCATATGCACATAATAACTAAGCTCCCGAAGGGTAATAGTAAGGTAAATGAGGCAACCAACGAGCCGTAGATACTCTTCAGGATCATGGTAAAGTGGTCCCTCCATGCGTGCTAGATCATGTTATGGCTCCATTGAAAAATCAGTCGGTTTAGAAGTCAATAAACAAGCATCAAACAAAATATCAAGAGCATATTTCCTCTGAGAAACAAACATCTCATCCGGTCTTCTAGCAGCAATCACCAAGTCATCCACATAAACAAGAACATTCAATGAAACCAAATCACATGTGTAGGTAAAAGGAGAGTGATCAACCTTACTCTGAACAAAGCCAAATGCATGAAGAGCAACAACCAACTTGGCAAACCATTTACGAGGAGTCTGTCGCAAGTTGTAAAGAGATTTATGAAATCTGCAAACGAGCCCAGGGGGTTCAGAGTAAGTACGAGGAGGCCGCATAAGGATTTTCTCATGAAGGTTGCCATGCAGAAAAGTATTATAAACATCCATCTGATGAAGTTTCTAACCACGGATAACTGTAATAGACATAATTAGCTGAACCAAGCTCATTTTTGCAACAAGAGCTAAATTTTCAGTAAAATCAATTCCATCAATTTGATGATGATGACCCTTATGTCCTTCAATAGTACAATCATACTTTAACTTGGTACGATACACCCATTTACACCCAATAGCAGTCTTGCCCGGAGGAAACGAAACTATTGTCCAAGTTTCATTACGTTCAAGAGCGCGAAGCTCATCCGCCATAGTATTACACCAATGAGCATACGTTGATGCCTCATAATAAGTGGTAGGATCTGCACTAGAAGTTACTGCACCCAAAAATCTAGAAAATAAAACCAAAATTTTACTGCAATTTACAGAATCAATTAAAGGATAAAGATG
Source organism: Rubia peregrina (assembly GCA_032355705.1). NCBI lineage: Eukaryota > Viridiplantae > Streptophyta > Magnoliopsida > Gentianales > Rubiaceae > Rubia > Rubia peregrina. The sequence goes on from JAULKK010288279.1 coordinate 12,691, forward strand.
ACGCAGAAGTGAATAGAGCAATGAATGGGGGAGCTTCAGTAGATGTAATGGAGCAGCCATAATCATTCAGATTAGCAGGAGGTCAACGATCACGAGTAGTGTGGCAAGTAGCATGCTCAGGGGACATGGGCAGAGAAAATACAAGCTGCACAGGTGGCGAAGAAGCTGGGTGAGAAGACAGGGGAACAAATAGCGGCTCAGCGGATATGGTAAGAAGTGGCGCATCCGTGGACAGATCTTCCACAGCCTCAGGCTGAGTGGCCAGGTCTTGGTGGTAGGTGTCGATAACTGGCGATAAAGGTGCTGCACTGTTGGTATGCTGCAGTGTCACTGCGGCTAAGCTAAGAGGCGGCATCGAGTCATCGTAAAAGTCGTCAGGCACAGGATGTGCAGTCTGAACAGGAATAGAGCGTACATCAAATGGAAACTAGTATTCATAAAAATTAGCATCACGACTATTCAAGAAAGAGCATGACTCCAAATCCTACAAACGATTGCCTTTCTTGCTAATAGGATAACTAAGAAAACTGCTTTTTTGGCTCCTAGGAACAAACTTGTCACGAAACCGGGAAATGCGAGATGTAAAACATAGGCATCCAAAGACACGAAGAATCTTGTACTTTGGAGCACGTTTGTAGAGTAGCTCGAACAATGTACAACCACTGAGGTGCATCTTAAGAGTTTGGTTGATCAAATATGTAACAGTCAGAACACATTCTCCGTAAAATTCAATTGGCAGGTTAGCCTGAAAGCGCAAAGCTTGAGCAACATTCAGGAAATGATGATTCATGCACTCAACATGACCATTCTACTGTGGCGTGCCAACCATAGAAGTCTCAAACAATATACTCCCTCTGTCCCTGCCTAAATTGCAGGGACACTTTTTAACACTGTTTGGCCACCAAGTTTGACCACATATTTGA
>JAULKK010288290.1:0-13613 GCA_032355705.1 Rubia peregrina
CCAATATTCGGATTTAGTTCCCAAGTCTTCCTGTGATGAAATACTTGGATCATTGGCTAATTTTGGTAGAACCAGTGAGTTCATTAAATCCCAAGTATTTAGTTGCATTAACAAATTAGGATATCAATTTTCTTCAATTATTGAGAGAGTTGGGGGCAAGTAAGTGAGTTGATAGGGAAAGTGAGCCAACTAGTAGGAAGAAGGAATATACTGGATGAAGAGGCTCCACCACTCCTTCTTGTGGATGACCTGAGAAGTAGGCAAGGAGCTGAGCACCACCGGAAGCCTTTTGAGCTCCGCGAATATTGTGAGGTTAGCCCTTCTGCTTTTGTTGTTACTGATATTATGCCTAAATGTGATTTTCTTTTTTGAAAGATCTATGTTCTCCGGGATATAAATCTAGGCATACATTGGTAGATCAAACCTCTGGTTATCCCTCTTCTTTTGTGAAAAATTATTCCCCTACTAAATGTAGTGACCTCATTCTCTAGATAGGTTATTAAAACTGGGAAAAATTCATGACACCAGAGTGATAGTCCAATTGGCTAATCGATCCACCATATACTAGAGAGATATAGTGGATGATATGATTATCCGTGTGAACCGACTAACATTCCCGGCTAATTTTTATATCTTAGATATGGAAAAAGAAAAGGATACCTCCTCTGTATTATTAGGGAGGCTATTTTTGAAAATTGTTGTGCATACTGGAAAATTAAGCTTAGAGTAGGGAAAAAACATAGTGGAGTTTAACATGTATTATAGCATAAATTGTCTCGTTGATGAATCCCTACCATTTGTGATTGTTGTCCTCGATGGTATTGTACAAGAGACTCTTGAGTTTGTCGGGAATGTAACTTAAGAGAATGATCCAATTAAGGTGTATGCTTTAGCTCTCTAAATGCTAGCTTGGTAGAGAGTGTGGGGGAGGTTGATCCCTGAATTGAGACCCAAATAGAGGCCCTACCCAAGAACCTAGATGAACTAGTGATGCCCGAGACCAAACCTTCAATGGAGTAACCACTCCTAGTCGAGCTTAAGCCTCTACCCAAAAAAATTAAGGTCTGTTTTCTTAGGCAAATGAGGAGACACTTCCGGTTATTATTTTGAGTAGGCTCACAAGTGATTAAGAGGGTAGATTGATTGAGGTGTTTAGGAAATTTAAGAGAACCACATGTTTGACCTTGGCTGATATCAAGGGTATACGTCCTTCAACCTGTATGCATTATATATTATTAGTGGAGGGTACAAAGCCCGTACGCCAACCTTAAAGGTGGTTAAACCCGCTAATGATGGAGATAGTTAAAGTTGAAGTCTTTAAGCTATGGGGTGATATATCTTATCTATGATAGTACTTGGTTGAGCCCCACTCAAGTGATGCCAAAAAAGAGCGGAGTGGCCGTGGTAGAGAATAAGGATAGGGAGTTTTTTTTCCATTCGTATTCAAAATGGATGGCGAGTGTGTATTGACTATCGCTGCCGAAACACAGTAACTCGAAAGGACCATTTCCCCTATCCTTCGTCAAATAAATTCTAGAGAGGTTATCCAGTCATTCATATTATTTCTTCCCGGATGGATACTCGAGATATTTCCAAATAGCCATCGATCATAAGAACCAAGAAAATACTAACTTTACATGTCCTTTCGTTATTTTTGCGTATAGGAACATACCCTTTGGTCTTTTCATTGCCACGGGTATTTTTCAAAGATGCCTGGTTGGCATATTCTCATATTTCATTGAGTTGTTTGTCTCCTTCGACTCATGCTTACAGCATCTAGCACTTGTGCTCAAGAGTTGTATTGATACCAACCTTGTGTTGAGCTCCGAGAAGTGCCACTTTATGGTAGAGAAGGGCATTGTTCTAGGCCATGAAGTGACATGCCAAGATCTAGAGGTGGATAAGGCCAAGGTTGATAACATCATATCTTTACCTTACCTCACTAGTGTTAGGGATATTAGGTCATTCTCGGATCATGCCTGGTTTTACTGGTGTTTCATTTAGTATTTCTCTAAAATTTCCTCTCTCTTATGAAAATTGTTGCAAGAGGATATTAAGTTCACTGTTGATGATGAGGGTAGAAAAGCCTTTGCCACCTTGAATGAAATGTTTTTAACCGCTCCTATTATCTATCCTCCAAATTTTTCCATCCCCTTCGAGATAATATGTGATGTCAGTGACTATGCTATAGGGGTGGTATTAGGCCAAATTGATAGGAAAAGTGCCACATGTAATATACTATGTGCTTGTTACTCTTAATGACGTACGTCACAATTACTCCACCATAAAAAAAGAGTTATTTGCTGTAGTATTTTCCCTTAAGAAAGTTAGACAATATTTGCTAGGTACTAAGATCGTAGTTTACATGGACTATACGGCATTCTCCACTTGATGACTAAGAAGGAAGCGAAACCTAGGCTCATTACTTGGATTCTTTTTTTCCAGTGAGTTTGACCTTGAAGTGAGAGATAACAAGGGTAGTGAAAATGTTGGGGTCAACCATTTAAGTTGATTGGCACCCCTTGAGAGTCTAGACCCCAACAAGGGGAAGCCGAAGCTGGAACCCACTGAGGAAGAATTTCCCCACGAATAATTATTCTGGGTGACGACTAGCCAGCCTTGGTATGCTGATACAGTGAACCACCTTGCCACAAGAGAGTTCCTTCCTCCGATGATCAAGCATAAAAGGATAGGTTGGAAAACGAGGTTAAAGAGTATTTTTGGGATAATCCTTACTTGTGGAAGCATTGCCCCCAACCAAGAAATTAGGAGGGGTATTGTTGATGATAAAATAGAACCTATCCTTAAAATTTGTCATTCCTTTGACATTGGTGGGAATTTTGGGCATAAGAGGACTACTAAGAAAGTGGCGGAATGTGGCCTTTATTGGCCCAACGCGTTGAAACATACCGGAGATTTCATCTTATCATGTGATCGGTACCAAAAGATGGGAAACATCTCAGTTAAAAATGAGATGTCCCAAATTATTTTAATGCCAGTTGAGGTTTTTGATATGTGGGGGATGGATTTCATATGTCTTTTTCCCGAGTCCGATGGTAACTACTATATTCTAGTGGTGGTGGACTACATGTTGAAATGGTTCAAAGCCAAGGCGACATAGAAAAATGCCCCGGTAACAGTAATGAGTTTCCTCAAATCTAATATCTTCTCACGCTTCAGTGTCCCCAAACCATAATTTGTGATAGAGGAACCCATTTTTGTAACAAAGCTATGGAAACCTTGCTTAGGAAATACAGAGTGACCCACGGGACATCCATCAAGTACCACCCGAAAACAAATGGCCAAGCAGAGATATACAATCAGGAGATCACGACCATCCTTGAAAAGACAATAAACCCATCTATAAAGGATTGGAGTGCCTGGTTGGATGATTCATTTTTGGCCTACCCGACCTCATATAAAACCCCAATCGGCACGTCACCATTCTGGATCCTCTTTGGCAAAAGATTTCACCTCCCGGTCAAACTAGACTTCATAACACATTGGGTTGTAAAATGTGTGAATATGAACTTGACTGAAGCCAGGAAAAATGGGAAGTTGCAATTACAAGAGCTCGGAGAACTTAGGCGCAACTCCTTTGACACCGTGTTGATTTATAAGGAAAGGACGAAAGCAAGGCATGATGAGAAATTAGTGAAGAAGAACTTTGTGGTGGGACAAAAAGTCATTGTCTTCCAATATCAACTACGTCTCTTTTCGGGTAAATTGTGGTCAAGGTGGGCGGGTCTCTACATGGTGACCAAAGTATATGATCAAGGAGCGGTAGAAATGAAAGATGAAAAAAATGGCATAAAGTGGTTAGTGAATGGGCAAAGGATAAAACCTTGTTTTAAGTGAGGAAATTTAGGAGTGGTCAAGGAGGGAAATCCCTTCCTTTGTGAGCAAGTCCATGCAGGAACTATTCTAATAAATGGTGAGGATGACAATAAAGAAACTGTGCTTTTACTTCGTTTTGAATTAGTAGATTTTTTAATTAAAAAATCTTCTGAGTTTTGGGAAGTGTTTGATGGTTGGTAGTGTTTTTTAGGGATTATTGGACATTAAATTTTTGGCTAGAACAGTACTACTCTCGGTTCTCATGTTTTTAGCTACGGGGATTTTTGCGACAATGTTTGAAGGAGCAAGGCTAAGCACGGACCGTGTCACCCTCGTGCTAATACAGTCCGACATGAGGTGATTTGTAAAGAACACCCTATGCTAAGGGAACCCAACGTGAGGCATACGAACATAATGATCTATGCCACACGAAGGACCCCTCTTCGGTTTTTCCAACCTTTCTTTTCACCTTGGTCACATGCATTAGGGGGAATGCATGAATAAGTGTGGGGAAGAGGTTGGAACATCTTCATGGTGGCATCTCCTTTGTTTTTCCTTCTTATATGTTATGCTTTGATTTTGAATGTTTTTATGGCTATTTTCCTTTTCCTTTGTGTTTCTCTCACTTTGTTTTTCAAAACTCTTGGTTGTTTGATTTGTTTTTGGTGTGAGCGCACCATTTGTAGTTTGTTTGGGGATGTTTTGGAATACTTTGGTCGTGTCAGTTTTCTTTTCTTATAATTATGTAGCATGAAGCCCACCCTTGGGGAATTTGGTGCTACAAAAAATTGTAAAAAGAAAAAAAAATACCCGATGAAGTTGAAAACCCGAAAGGGTGGCTTAGGAAACATTGGGAAAGGCTGGATAGGTTGAAAAACCTATGCAAAAGTGAGAGGCCATGGTGTGGAAACAAGTGAGAAGTGAGTTCAATGTGTACGAAGCTAGGATGAAAACCTGAAAGGGCTCGTAGGAAAAATGAGAGAAATTTATAGAAATTGAAATTTATGTTAAACATTCTTGGATTGTCTTTTGCGGGTTCTTCGACAGAGTAACTTAGTTTCACACTTATCATGTATACCTTGGATTTTTCTTGGTATGATCAGTTGGATAGGTTACTTTAGCTTCTTTGGGGAGTGAGGTTCTTGAGTGTCTCATATCTAGGGTAGCTTAGGAATAAGGTTGAATGTATTGGCTAACTCTCTCTGCATGCTACTTTCCACATAGATTTTTTCTCATTTTTGTTTACTCGAGGATGAGTAAAGGTTTAAGTGTGGGGGATTGATCTTCACTGAAAAACATCCATTAGGTAATTCATTTGACACATTTCTTAAAAAAAAATTGTTGATAGATTGCTATGTTTAGTCGGGTTTATATTACAAGGGGTTTAGATAGCCATTGTTGGTTTTCTTGTCTAAATCCTTAGTTTTTAAGATTTATTAGAACTAATGAATGTTATATCCTTATAAGCATATCCAGATCTTGTTTTGTGAGCTCATTTGTTAGATTGCTCATAATCATTTTGGCGTAGTTTGTAGAAGGCCATCCACAAGGGTTTTAGTAGATAGAAGAACGTTATTAGCAAGAATGGTAGTAGACATAAGGTTATGAGTTAAAACATGGTAATAGATGGAATCAAGGGCGAATGAGGAGTCCAATATCAATAAAAAAGGAATCAGAATGACCATTTAAAAATACACGGCAATGCCGGCAAACACGATGTTGCCAAGTCCCTTTGGCATGGGACACAAGGATCAGTACGGCCCGTCCCAACCGGTGTGCTCGTGAAGCTAAGTATGGGCATGGGTCGTACTTTTCTACATGGCCCGTGCCAAAATAAGTTTAAATGTTTGAAGACCAGTTGCGAAGTTTTGTACACCCATGCCATCAGTTTTCAAGAAGTCGACTCCTAGCCTGTGGTCTGCAACGTTTCACATGGCCCACTTGTTCATAAAAGGAAATCAAGCTTCCAGCAAGTATCCCGCTAGGATCTACACGGCCTGTGTTGTTCAACTCATCAAGAAACCACTTCTGATCGATGGCCCATGACGCACGGTGCGATAGTGTGCTAAGAAAGGCCTAAACCATTGCCCAGCTGGTAGCCCCTGCCCTTTTACACGGGTTGTACTAGGGTGGGTAGCACGGGCTGTGTGCTAAAGCAAGGCACTTTCCCAACATCTTATGGGGTATAATGCCCTTTTTGGGCCTTTTTTCAAGGCCCAATTCCATCTACTATAAATATGAGCCTATGTCTACTAGTGTTTAAGTTTTGGATAGTTTTATTTTTCAATTCTTCTAGTTTCCCTAAGAGTAGGTAGATAGAGGGAGGGGAAAACCCTTCTCTTTTAGTTTAATTCTTCTAGTTTTGCCCAAGGGCATTAAGTCCAATTAAATACTTGGGTTCAATGCTTTGGGAGTAGTGATTTAGCTTAGGTATTTGTATTTGTATTCATAACTTATTAGTTCTTTTGTGAGATTCCAATATCCTTCTATTCTTTTATGTTTATGAACATTATGTTGACTTTTTCCTTAAATTCTTGTTAATTTCTTGATTTTTACATTATGTTATCTTACACATTAGTCTACTTTCACGTTGGCGCATTTATTGATATCCCCTGGGGAGTGATACGTAAATGTAATAGGGTGAGCGATATTCCGAGACTGTATGGGTGTATGCATATGGGTCTCCGAGTCAACATTTCGATGACCGTATACTAGTTAGTTGGACAGGAGCCTGAAAGGTTATGAACAAAGATAGCTTTGTAGAAGACTAGGGTTAGCGTAATTCGACCTATGTCGTTGAAACCTTAAAGGCAAGGATAAGTTTCCTATCCCTTTGCCTCTGTATCTCTAGGGAGAAGTATTCGTAGTGGAGTGCCCAAGATGTAATCTCATGGGGATAATTAGATCTGTACAGTAGGCAAGGCCGTTGTTGCAATCCCCTAATTACGGAGGTGGTGTCGGTAGAATAATACAAGTGCACCCTTATGTGGAATGGTAAGCATCATAGTAGGTTTATATGCCTTGTATTTGATTGAAGCTCTGATCGAAACAAGCTTCCGATCATGTAACGCAACCCCAAGTGCTATTTTTATATAGTTTACTCTCTTTTATCTTTGCATTATTAGATAAAAACCCCCCAAAACCCTATTTTCTGGTACTAGCTATTCCTGATAAGCGATCGAATTGACGACCCAATTACAACTGTGTTTAGTTAACCTTAAGGTCCTAGCATCTCTATGGACAACCCCGAACTTGCCACTATCTACCTTTTGGTAGCTTAGTAATAAGAACACGAGCAATATATTAATTTTATCTTTGGTCCCTAGCGCTTCGCAAGTCCGTAGATTTCTCTTAAAAGGTTGTTTATTAGCGGCCCCACAGAGTGAAAATAAAAAAACTTGGCGGCTTCCTTGCAAGAAATCAATTTTTCAACCTTAGAATGATAGGAAGGTACCACAAAACTTTAGCCAGTGTCTTTTTCTTTGACTTCAACCCACTTCTGCACCGACGCCAATTGCACCACGCTTCAGCTTGTACCAAGACTCACCACAAACTCGAAAACTATCTAGGGACTAGTCCTTCTTCCCCTGGTATAGCATAGAATAATTCGAGCATGCATGGATTTTTTCCAACTCTAATCCCATTGGACAAAGAATCTATTTAGCTGCATACGACCTATTCGGCAGTAGATTTATGTCAGGAAGATATTCCCTAGACAGTTAAGAGTTTCTTTCATCCCTTTATCCGTCCACCCAAATTTAGCCTTCAAATTCATCAATCTCAAAGTCGCACTCAGTACCAAATGTTTGGAGCCGGTATACCGCAGAGTACTTTTATCATTATGAAATGCTTTTAGAGCCTAGGGTTTCTCACGAAAGCTAAGTTGCAGAGTGCTAGTTTTTGCGATAAGTATATCGGAGATTAATGCTCTTATTTAAAGGTAGGATAGATTTTGGTCTTATGTTCGGTTGGATTTCTATGTAACCTCAATGAATTTATATTATTGCTCTTAATTTGGTCAATCCTGGTTTTTATGTCTATGGTATATAGGTAGGGGAACCTTTTCCATAGGACATTGTGGCCTATGTTCATCCTAAATCATTGGATTTATCTACCGGGTTACCTCGAACAGATCATAAAAATGTTTCTTGTGTGGTAGAATCTTTTACCAAGCTAACTAATGAAATTACTCTATGTATGTTGGATTTGGATCGAGTATGTGTTGTTCTTAATTGTTAAGGGATATTTATTGAGGTTGAATAACGTGTAAGGACTTTAGGTTGTTGGGTAAAGATTTTATTTTCAAAGATTGTTGGGGATAGTTTGGGTTAGAAGCGACATTTTTTTCCATTTTCACACGAATACAATGCTCATCTATCTGAGAAAGTGTTTCATATTTAGAGGTTACAGATAGAGTTAACAACTGTTATGAGATGCGAGGATGAATGGCAAAAATGTTTAATGGAGAAATGTTAGGAAAATGAGAAGTTAGAAGACATACTACAGAAACAAACAGATTATCAGGATGAGATCACTCATCGGAATAGAAGACTAGAGGCAAAATTCTACCGATTGAAGATAGAGGTACAAGCATGGAGGGTGCATCATAATGAAGAACGTAAATTCTAAGCTTGATTTCAGTTAAAGGGATGACGTCAAGAATTGAAGAGAATACTAAGGAATTAGTACGAAGTTAATACTAAACATTAGTTATGAGATCGGTATGCTTCTTCGTAAGAATATCTATGAGGGGTGTCCAAAAGACCGCATTCGAAGTTTGGACAAAGTGATTGAATTGAAATAGAATCTAGAGACTTGTGCCTATTTTTACATATCTAATAATTATGGAGCTATTAGGGACATAATGTGATCCTCTTATTGATCATAAATCTTATTATGTGAAGTTTATGCGTCTTGTGGACGCTGCTGGTTCTACATGGGATGAAGTTTAGCTACATATGAAGTGGAAACTAGAGGAAATCTTGATGCAAAAGCCATGGTATTGGCAGGAATAGGTCACTAATTATTTTAGTTAGTTTTGGTATGTAGTCTTTTGTGATCTAATTTGTAATGGTATTGATTATTAAAAATATTGGTGGTTATATTTTGGGACGTATTGGATGATTATACAAAGTGTAGTTTTGCTCATGGATATGGTTTAGGTCTTTATCAAGGATTTTCATATTTTGGAATGTATTTTGCGATGTATTGAATGAGAATAATCCTTTGACAAAGGCATTTAGGATGGTAATGGATCTGTTCAGAGATAATGAATTTGAAATGGTTCGAATAAAACTAAATGGAACAAGGGAAATATATGCTAGAAGGTATAACATCCTTACAACTTTGGAAATTGCATATCTCACCATATTGGATCTGAGATGATGAAAGAGACGTTTTCATCGAGACACAATCCAATATACTTAGACGTATTAGTGAAGTCCACTCTTTCTATCTCGCTCTTAAGTACCCACTCTTATTTCCTAGTGGAGAGAATGGTTATATAATTGACATTCCATTTAAAGATGTCAACAATCAGCAGTAAAGGAAGAGGTCAGGGCCTAATGTTGATGAGTCTAAAATTAGTGATCAATCTCCTATGAAAAGATCAAGGTTGAGTATGAGAGAATTTTTTGCATTTTGGATACAGGACAGGGAAAGAGAGCCTGACACTACTATGTTATCGAGAAAATTATTTTAGCAATTTTTGGTTGATGCATATAAGATGGTTAATTCAGAGAGGCTTTCATATATTAGACTTCATTAGAAAATTTATATACCAGATTTGTATAAAAACTTGGTCGAGACTACAAAAGGAGGGAATAAATGTCATTCAGACACCCGTAAACGCATTATTATGCCGTTATACATGCTAGAGAATTACTAAATGTTATGGTGCTTTATAAGTGGTGACCTTTCATACACATAATATTGGTGACAAAAAAATGATTTTGAAACCGCTTTAAAGGGTTTGGTTGAAATATCAAGTGCGGGAAATGAAACATCAAGTAATAAAAATGAAGCATCAAGTAAACATCAAATTTGGGAGATAAACGCGAATTGCGTGAAAATGGAGAGAAAAAGTAACCGGCAAATTTCTTCGACCCGAATTCTTGATTCGCGAGATTTTTAAAAATCGAATCATTAATTCATAATTCTTTATTCCAAGCATCTCCCAAAAAGTGGTATATGCACCCAAATTCCTCCTTCCTCTCCCAAACTTTCTTAAATTATTTTTGGAATTCCATCTCTAATTAAACTTCATAATATTGCACATTAATCCTTTGTCTCACTGTGAGACCGTCTCGCACAAGAGTTTGTCTTTCTAGATTATTAATTAGTTCATGTAACTTACATGGCTGAGAGCATCCTACGTGTAGATTAATTTTTATTACATAGTAATTGTTTGATACTTGCTTACAGAAATGAAATAAGTAATTTTTAACTCAATTTAGCATCCTCCTGAATTCATGCATTTGTTAATATTGACACTGGAAAAAAATCTATAGGAATTCAGATTTTTTTCAATTGAAAATTTTCATTCGGTTAGAATTTTATTTTACTAACTTTATATGTTATAGGGCTGAATATGAACTCGTCACGTGATTCAATTCGTTGCAGTGGTTTACACCATCAAGTTCAAGAATCGAGGTTTACCTCATGCACATGTCTTATTGTTAATGCATTAGGATGATAAGTTTCCGACTGTGGAATACCTTGACTCAATTATATATGCCGAGATACCCGACATGAGTGAAAATCCTAAACTTTATGAATTGTGAAGGATTTAATGATACATGGTGCTTGTGGTCTTTCTAAAATAAGAAAGATCACCATGTATGAGGGATGGGAGATGTTCGAAGCATTTTCCAAAGAATTTTATAGAAAGGATCACTATTGATAGAGATGGGTATCTTATATACCGCAGGAGAGACAATGGAAGTACAATTGAGAAAAATTGAGTTTTCTTGGACAATAGTTTTGTAGTCCCTTCTAACCCAATGCTACTACTTAAGTATCAGGAACACATCATTGTTGAGTGGAGTAATCAGTTCCTACTCATGGAGTATTTATTCAAATACATAAATAAAGGACATGACCGGATAATTTCAACAATGTGTTGATTAAAAGAAGGAAATATGAAACTGGCGATGAAAATAGATGGTACCTTAGGAAGGTCAAGTAGAAATGGTGCGTTATTGAAGGACGGGTTTTTGAAGAAAACCAAGAAATGGAATTGGTGTGGGGAGTTTTTACATTGTGATTCTCCCCAAAAGTATTTCTTTGAATTTGTAGATTGTTGGTTTGTTGTCCCAATCCAGTTCCCAATGATTTTTTAAAATTAGAGGGGGCAACACTAATTGCTCTCTCTCTCTAACCTCTCTCTACTATAATTCTCTCCAAACAACTCTAATAGTATCATTCTTCTACGACCAAAAATCTACTATTCACCTACTTCTTACAGCTACACTTACCTGAATACACCACCCAAACACCTAAATCATTCTCAAAAGCCCTACAATCTAACCCCCCCAATTGATAACACCTTACCCTCGATGCCTAACCTCACACCTACGACACAGTACAAAGGGGAATTATCAGTTCTATACTCTCTAGACCAAATCCAAATTCTCGGCGGACATTACTCGAACGCTCTGATAGGCAACTACCCAAAAGTAAGGCCGGCGGTGGACAAACTTGAAGAAAATTTAAAGACAATCAGTTTTACCAGAAATTACCAAATTGGGGCTATCGACCACAGGAACATCCTCATCATATTTCAACAGAAAGAAGAGCATCAAAGATGCTGGATCAAGGCTATTTGGTCATTTAACAGCACAATGATGAGGGTGCTCGAATGGACTCCGGACGTCAAACCAAATACCAAGTCTTCAATCGTTCCAGTCTGGATAACCATTCGCAACGTCCCACTGTATTACTAAAACATCCCTTCCGTAGAGGCTATTGGAAATCAGGTGGGGGTCTACATCAAAATGGATCTAGCAACCGAGAGGCTAACAAGACCATCCGCCATGAAAATATGCGTTGAAGTCAACTTACAGAGTCAACTATCACTTTCAATAAGGTTAGCTTCTACACTTGAAAATGAGAAGTTTGCTATTGAATATGAAAACCTGTCATTTTATTGTTCTCATTGCAAGAAAATTGGTCATGAATACTCAAAGTGTAGAATAGCAAACCCAGAACTAGCCCCAAAATTTCATCCCATAAATAAGAGCTCACGGAAAGAAGATGAGAAGGTTTTTGGTACCTGGAAACCTACAACTCATTCCCCAAACCATTCTTCTGGAATCACAACATCGCAAAACCAACTTCTTTAAACAGAATTGGGACATAGTAGGTAGGGATATCAGCCTTGCAACTAAGGAATTTATGGAAGGAAAAACAATCCACCTTCCATATCAAGCTCATGGAATCCCAATCACATTTGCGGAATATAGACCCATTAGCCTTTCTAACTTCATCAATAAAAAAATTATAAACTGATTGTTAATAGGCTAACTAATCTCTTACCAAACATTATTTCAGATAATCAATCTGCATTCGTGAAAGGTAAAGAGATGGAAGATAACATCATCTACTTGGAGGAGATGGCTGTTTTTCTTAATAATAAACATAAATACCCTAATTGCATTTTAAAGCTAGACCTAGCAAAGGCGTTTAATAGAGTTAGATGGAAATGTTTGGAAGCTATTTTAGTCAAATTTGGATTCTTTATTCAGTTTATTAGAGTTTTCTATCTATTTTATCCTCGGCTTGGTTTTCTATTTTAATAAATGGAAAGCCAGCTGGATTTTTTCAACCATCAAGAGGTATAAAACAAAGTGAACCCCTATCTCCCATACTTTTTAATATCTTCTCGGAAGCATTTACAAGAAGCATCAAATTTTACATATCTAACTATAAAATGAATCAATTTATTTTGCCGAAAGATGCTATTTCCATTTCTCGTTTGAGCTATGCAGATGATATTGTAATATTTATACAGGCAAGTCCCCTAACTCTTACTAGATTAAAAGCTTTTCTGCAATTTTTGAAACAACAAGTGGTCAAGAAATCAACTACAGTAAAAGTAGCTTTTATGTCAGCAGATATACCTCTCAGTCACACATAAAATTGATTAAATAGAGATTAGGCATGACTAAAGGAACTTTACCATTTAGCTTCTTAGGATGCCCTGTCTTCATAGGTAATCCCAAAGCAGTTTATTTCCAACCTCAAATTGAAAAATATGATGCTATGCTAAAAAATTAGAAAAATAAGGGCTAAGTGCTACGGGGAAAATGGCCCTAATTAAAACGGTGATGTTTTCTATTCCTCGGCATCTGTGGGCAGTTCTAAACCCCCCTCCTCCCCAAACAGTCATCTCACAGTTAAAAAGAATAATTTCAGCCTTCATATGGAGTGAAATAGAAAATGGAGAGAAAAAAGCATGGAAGAGCTTGAAAAATATCTCTTTCCCCACAGACCAAAACGGATTAGGAATTAGCAACTTTAAGGCTATTATAGGCACCTTTTCATTAAAAATGTGGTGGAAATGTCATTTGGGAATAAGACCTTGGGATCAATTTATTTGTTCATTACTAGTAAACAAAAGAATGTCTCAAAATTGGCTAAGGATTATGATGTGACGTCAAATGCAGGTATTTTCTGAGGCATTTAACTTCTCTTTTGATATTTTTTTGTTGGAAGATTGCTAGATTTAGGTATGTTTACATCATAAGGGGTTTAGATAACCATTTTTGGTTTTTGTA